>CM035187.1:10880898-10899112 GCA_020233015.1 Callinectes sapidus | reverse complement strand
AACAACAATAGTAATAATAATGATGATGATAATAATAATAATAATAATAATAATAATAATAATAATAATAATAATAATAATAATAATAAGGATAATTATAATAATAAAATAATAATAATAATAATTGACACGGCAAAAAAGCAATAAAAACAGATAAACTCTTCATTACTAACAAGAGAACTAACAAATAAACAAGGAAAAACATTAAAAATCATATACATACAAATACATAAATGGTCGAAGATAAGCAAAAAGAGAAAAGAAGAAAATAAGGCAAAAAATGCTCAAATAAATGCACCAAAGATAGGAAGGAGAAATATTTTAAACGTCAAATGACAAATGATGCACACACACACACACACACACACACACACACGAAAACGCGATGATAACTCAAGCTGAAGTAATCCATCACAAACATTCTTTTTTTTCCTTTTTATGTCTAAGCACGTGAACTTCGCGCGCCGCACACTTGACTTCGACCTTGGGAGCGCGAGGGAGAGGAAGAGGGCGAGGGAGGGGGAAGAGGAAAGGGAGAGGGAGGGAGGGAGGGAGAGAGGCAGGTTCCCGTAGCAATAATCACACGGCATGGGATCGAGTCTTAATCTCTGAACCCTGGAAACTCCCGCCCCATTCCACCACAACACCGCCACACTAGGCAGGGTGTGGTGCAGTGGCGCGGCGTGCTGTGGCGGCCTCCTGTGGCGACCCATACTGTTTTATTTCGTAATTGTTGGATTTTTTTTCGGAATTTCTTCCCCCGCGTGACACAGAGGCGGGGGTGAAAAATTCTGGGTTTTCAGGTGCGACTGTACGCGTTGAGCCGGAAAGCGAGGCACCACCTGTGTCGCCGGTGTATATAAGCTTGTGAGCCCACGGCAGTGCCTCCTCCTCTTCCTCATCCTCCGCTCTGCCTTTAAACGGCTCCTCTCTTCACCTTCGCCCCGCCAGCACCGCACGTGTCGGCGCGGGGGCTCTTACCGTTGCACCTCCTCCACCGCATCGCTGGCCATTCAACTGTCCGCCCTTTGCCCCACCAGGGAAAGGTGTAGCGAGGAAGTGACGTGAGGAAGTGACCCATGTAATCGCCGGTAAACCACCCACACCGCAGCAACCGCCACCACAAGGACGCGGTTCGCCCTCCCCTAGTGGTTATCTCTCTAACAGGTGGGCCAGCGCGCCGGTCAGTCCGCCAGTTAACCCTGAGGCAGCAACCCGCCAACCAGCCCGCAGACCGCCACTCACCAACCCTGCCTGGCAACACGGGGGCCAACTAGCTACCAGAGGGCCACTCCATCAGGCAGGCGGCAAGGCGGATAGGCGGGCAGTTTAACAGGCAGGGGGACAGACAGCTAGCCCGCCATTCAGTGAGGGAGCACGTCCGTCAGTCAGTTGTCAAGCTGCCACGTGCGTGAGAACTCCCCCTCTCACCAAGCCTGCCTCTCCCACCTGTTCCCGCTGCCATGGTAAGGGAGCGTGAGTGTGTGCGGTGAGAGAGAGTGAGTGGTGAGGGTGGTAGAAAGGGAGAGCACCGGAGGGGAGGCAGTGTCCCGCAACTCAAGTCACTGGATCACGATATGTAACCCAGCGACCGTACAGGAGGCAGAAAGAAATCAGAGGAAAATGCAGTCACGGTCAGTAGGGGCCCTCGGCAGCCACTCAGCCACTCAGCCACTCAGTCACCCAGCCAGGCAGTCAGGCAGTCATTAGAGGCACGGCGACTCACTCACTCACTTCATGTTCCCTTGTGTTTGGCACGTCATGCGAGGAATATCACTTGTTTTTGTTTGTTTGTTTGTTTGTTTGTGTGTGTGTGTGTGTGTGTGTGTGTGTGTGTGTGTGTGTGTGTTTTCTGTCCATGTCTATCTTTCTACTCAGTCATCTAATCTCTCTCTCTCTCTCTCTCTCTCTCTCTCTCTCTCTCTCTCTCTCTCTCTCTCTCTCTCTCTCTCTCTCTCTCTCTCTCTCTCTCTCTTCCATGGACAAAAAATTCACTTTTATAACCTTTATTTGTAAGATTTAATTTAATTTAGACATGTGCCTTTTATTTATTAACTGATTGGTTGATTCATTACCTTATTATTATTATTATTATTATTATTATTATTATTATTATTATTATTATTATTATTATTAACATCATCATCATTATTATTATTGACATGTTTCGTTGTCATTTACTCACTCTTCAGAACCTTGTCATGTGTGTGTGTGTGTGTGTGTGTGTGTGTGTGTGTGTGTGTGTGTGTGTGTCTGTGTGCGTGCGTGCGTGCGTGTGGTCCTCGTCGGTGTGACTTGCAAGGAAAGACAATTCCTATTCACAGGTGCAAGGCCAAAAACCAAGAACCGGGAACCAACGCTCGTTATCCGAAAGTGGGGCGGGGTGGGGGCGGGGGAGAGAGAGAGAGAGAGGGGGGGGGGCGGGGAGCGGCGTGGCACATTTTCCGGCCAGTAAAGCTACATACACATTTTCTATGACATTCCTCCCACTGCCTCAAGCCGTTTTCTGTTATAAGGCAGCTTCCGTCATTGTATCATTTTCTCTCCCATTCCCTCCCCCTTTTTTTTCCCGTTCCCCATTTTCTTTCACCTCGGAATGACAGGAAAGAAACTATTTTTATATTATTTTCGTTTTGTTTTGTTTTGCAGTGTCAGTTTTTGTATTTTTTATATCAATTCGTGTCTTTCTTGCATCAATTCTTTTTTTACGGTATTTCTAAACATTCTTTCTTTTAAAGTTTTGGTTTCGTTTCGGTTTCCTCTCTCTCTCTCTCTCTCTCTCTCTCTCTCTCTCTCTCTCTCTCTCTCTCTCTCTCTCTCTCTCTCTCTCTCTTCCCTTCATTGTTTTTTTATTTGTCACTTTACACGCACATGCATATTCACATTTTGTAATTTTCTTTACAATATTTTTCCTCCTTTGTCTGTATGTGGAGATTTCTTTATTTTCTCCTTCGTGTAAAGTAATGTGATGTTTTTTTCCCATTCTTTCAACTTTTTCTCTTTCCATTTCTTTCTCTTCATTTTTTATTTGTCGTGTTCTCGTTCTGTCTCCTTATTTGTTTGATTTCTATTTCATTATTTACATATGTATTACTTAAAATGTGTGTGTGTGTGTGTGTGTGTGTGTGTGTGTGTGTGTGTGTGTGTGTGTGTGTGTGTGTGTGTGTGTGTGTGTTTAATTAAAGAGACATGTTCCTTGCATTTCTTAAGTGTTTATGTATTTTTGTAGGTGTCCTTGTGTTCGTGAAGGTAGGTGTTCTATGTGTTTCTGAGATGTTCTTTGTGTTTATGGGAGTGTTCGTAATGCTTCTAAGGTGTTATTTGGTTTCTCAAGTGTTTTGTGTGATTCTTGGATGTTAAGTGTCTGTTTACTGTTGTCCTTGGTATCGACATCTTGTTCTTCCGTGTTCACTTTTTCCTTGTCCCCACAGAGGACCTTCCTGCCGTTGGTGTGGACGGCGGCAGCAACCTGCATCCTGGCAGCACCACATCCACCTCCATCCACCCTTCCCCACGTCTCCAGGACCCGCCGCTCCCCTCAGGACTCAGGGGACGCAAAGCTTTCTCCCGCAGTCCACAGCCCGTCAGAATCGTCCCTTAGTTCCTCTCAAAATGATTCTACAAGTACCTCTACGCCTCCTGCTCAGCTGACCACCACGCCCGGCACGTCCTATAACAAGCAGGAGGAGTCGCAGGGAGGTGATGGTTCGTCCACTCCTGCGTTGTCTACCTTCTTCAGGGCCCTACGCTCCCCTCTCCCACAAAACCCAGAGAAGGACCCTGAAGGACCCGTGAAGGATGCCGACGCAAAGGAACCCGCCAAGAGAGCCTCGCTGGGCTATGGGGCGTGGAACATCATTTTGACGGCGCTTGACAGTAGCAAGAAAGGCAACGATTATCTACACACCGAGCCAGGAGATGATGTGGCTCTGGACGGTCCCAGTCCTGGTGCAGCAGCCCCTGGGAGTGTCCGCCCCTGGGATGGAGGGTCTGGAGGGGCTGAAGAAAATAGAGGGTCTTCCTCCTTCTCCCCCTCCGACTCAACAGTGAGCAAAGGCTTCCAAAACAAGGACTCCACCAGCGCGGGGAAGAACAAATTCGGACATGCCGTCGGGGCGTCCATCAGTGTGAACTTTCCTGGAGCCACCATGGTGCAGGGGGGCGCGTCAGGAGGTGCGGGAGGCGTGCAAGGGGGAGGCGCCGGCTGGTCAGCAGCAGAAGGCACGGGAGCAGCAGGTCAAGGCGGAGTGTCCGGGGGTGGGAACTGGGCATCAGGGGTGGGAACGTTTGGGGGCAGCGGTGGTGCGGGAGGAATCGGGAAAGGGATGTCAGGGGCAGGGTGGGCGTCTGGGGGAGGGGGCGGTGGAGGGGAAGGGGGAGGTGTGTCAGGTGGTGCAGGGGTGTCTGGGGGAAGTGGCGGGACGGGAGGGAACTGGAACCAGCAAGGTGGTAACACCCATGCTGGTGGAAACATTCAATTCGGGGGCGCCCAGGGTGGGGGGAAGGGTGTCCATCCTGGCGGGGGAGGTGGTCAATTCGTGACAGGGAATACCCATACAGGGGCCGGTAACTCTCACCTCGGGGGTGGGGGCGCTCATTCCGGTGGCGGAAATACCTACTTTACAGGCGGGGATGGCCATTCAGGGGGCGGGGGAACCAACTCCAAGGGATGGGCGTCAGGGGGAGGGGGCAGTGTGTCAGGAGCAGCAGGGGAATCACCTGGAGGGAACGTAGGAGGGGGAGGAGGATGGCAGGCAGGGGGTGTGGCAGGAAACAATGGTGCTACAGGGGGACAAGGGGCAGTCTCAGGAGGAGGAGGAGGAGGATGGCAGGCAGGGGGCGGGGCAGGAAACAATGGGGCCACAGGGGGACAAGGGGCAGTCTCAGGAGGGGGAGGAGGATGGCAGGCAGGGGGCGTGGCAGGAAACAATGGTGCTGCAGGAGGACACGGGGCCGCCGCTGCAGGGGGAAGCGGGTGGCAGGGAGGGGATATGGTAGGAAACAAAGGTGTTACAGGAGGAAACGGGGCCGTCGCTGCAGGGGGAGGAGGATGGCAGGCAGGGGGCGTAACAGGAAACAAAGGTGCCACAGGAGGACATGGGGCCGTTGCTGCAGGGGGAGGAGGCTGGCAGGCAGGAGGGTTGACAGGAAGCAAAGGTGTTTCTGGTGGCCAGGTGGGAGTGGCAGGTGGAGGAGGAGGGTGGCAGGCAGGGGGAGGGCCAGGAGTGACGGGGGGTGGCGTGGGGTTGACACTAAGGCCCTGCTCTGGGGGAGGGAGATGCCCTGGGGAGTATGAATACAGCACTGAGGCGCAGGGGGAGGATGGCGGCGCAAGGGTAACAGGATGGCAGGATGGGAGCCTGAACACTATCCCTGCGTCCACCACGGTTCCCTACGGCATCACTTCAAGCGGCTACACTGTCATAGGCGGCAAGGGATCCAAGCCGTTCTCCCTGCCATACCTTCTCCCACGGCCACCTCTGTCATTCAGCAGGGGAGGCGGTACAGGGCAATATGGGGGAGGGGTAAACACGGGGGTGCAGAGTAAGGTGTCAGGGGGGTGGTTACAGACTACAGGACCGGAAGCTGGGAGGCAGAAGGGAGGAAGTGGAGGACAGGGAATAAAGGGACAGGGAAGTGGTGTTGGATGGCAGGGGACTGGGGTAGGAGGACAGGGCACTGGGGTAGGGATAAGTACAGGGTCAGGATGGCAGGGTACAGGGGCAGGGCAGGGAGCAGGAGGATGGGAGAGTAAGGTAGGAGTCCACGACCCTGCATGTGACGAGTGGCTGGAGAAACCGGGTGCGGGGGCAGCGTGGCAGGGGGGTGAGGGAACCAGAGGTGGGAGTGGATTTATTGGGGTGGGTTTTGGGGGGAGTTCTGGGACGAGAGGAGGAAGTTCGGGGACGAGGGGAGGAAGTTCGGGGACGAGGGGAGGAAGTTCGGGGACGAGGGGAGGAAGTTCGGGGACGAGGGGAGGAAGTTCGGGGACGAGGGGAGGAGGTTCGGGGACGATGGTAGGAGAAGGGGGAACTAGGGTAGGTACTGGTATCTTGAGTGTGGGGGTTGGGGGGTCGAATGACGGAGGGAGAGGAGGAGGAGGAAGGGGAGTAGGAGGGGGAGATGGAGGAAATAGAGGAATTGGAGGGGGAACAAGAGTTGGAAGTGGAGTTTTGAGTTTTGGTGGGAAGGGTGGATCAAGCAGCGGTGGAGGTGAGGGAGGGGTGGGAGGAAACAGGGAAGGTGCGGTAGTAGGGAGTGGAATTTTGAGTTTTGGCGTGAAGGGTGGATCAAGTAGTGGTGGGGGTGGAAGTGGGGTAGGAGGAGGAGTAGGAGTAGGAGTAGGAGCAGGAGGAGGAGGAGGAGGGGGATACCAACCCACACGTGCCCCCACACCAACAGAGGGACAAGGACGTCCCACAGCACCATCGTTTTGGAGCACCATGGCTGGCGGGATGGGCTTCACCCCCTCCTCCTTCAAGGGAACCACGGGGAATGGCTGCAACTGTGACCAAGACCAGGTAGACACAGGTAGACCCTCCACAGGTAAATCATCAAGTAGCCTTCAGGTGGTCCCGAGTCGCTATGGCAATGGGCAGTACATTTACAGTTATGGCTGAGGGGTGAACACGGTGAGGAGGAGAGGAAAGGGAGGAAAGGGAGGGAATGGGAAGAAAGGGAAGAAGTAGAGGGAGGGAAAGTCATGCAATATATCACCCTGCCCCTTTCCCTTTCCCATTCCATTGCCTCTGTGCTTGAGTGGTTGGAAATGGGTGTCCGTAGTTTAGTCTCGCATCACGCCACGCTCCTGCTATATGAGTTTGCTTGCCAGCTTCCAGAGTGCACCCATGAAAGAACACCAAGGCGCTGCTCACTGACCTGACGCCACTCTCACGCCCGCCATCCCGTGACCTGATTCTTGATTGTCTCGCCGCCCTTTTTTCGATCTCTTTCAGCAGGTTGTAGTGAGGTTGTTATTGTGTGTGGGAAGGGTGCTTTCAACAGTGCTTTCATAGATCCAGTGAGAATCTAACCTCTTCATTACTGGGACGCGTATTTATATACATTTTGCTTAATATTTGTTGGTTTTATGCAGCCTTAGAAACTTATGTGGGGACTAAACTAGTACAGACTCTAGCTTTTAATCAACTGGCCTTTGTTCACCCTTATAATTTCAATAACGTCATCTAATCACACCAAAAACTTCAGATAAAAATGTGTCCCAGTACTGAAGGGGTTAACAAGGATTCTACATGTTTGACAGGGTACCGTGTAGGTTAAGTTAGGTTAGGTTGGGGTTATGAAGTGGTTGAGGTAATTCTCCACTTTCTAACGTGATCTAGTGATGACCATTCGTTTTATTTGAGCGTGTTTTTACGATTAAAGTCATAATTGAACAGAGCATTATAGGCACATAACAGGTTTCACTCGAAGTTTTACATAGTTTTCGAGTGTTCTGAAAAAATTATAGATATTTTGACACAAATTTTACAACTTCAATGAAAGATAGAAAAAAACAACAACTTATAATTTATGTAGCTTTTGGAAACAACCCTTTATGCGAGAGAAAAGTGATTTAAAATACTCTTGTTTCTGTAGCGTGTATAATAATAGTAGCAATATTAGCGATCCCCTGTATAACAAGACTCAATGCATCTCCAGCAATATCTGTACCGCCCAGCAAGGCAATATTGTAACAGTAGCACCAGCAGCAACACACGCCTTATTATATCTACGTACTGTCTGCCAAAATAAATGTTACTCTTATATCCCTAATATTTCTAACCTGATGAAGATAAGAAAGTAAATACAGGTATAATAATTAAAACATGTAGTGAGTGGACGTATAAAAACTGTTTGATTGGTAAATGGGTATATTGTTTAATTAGAGAAGGAAAAGGAGGAACATAAGTAAAGGAAAGTAAAATGATAAGGTGTAGGAGGAGAAAAAAGAAGGAAGAATAGGAGGAAAAGAAACTGATAATGTAATTTAAAGTTATAAAAAAACATACCAAAAAATTATAAACACTCCAAAATTGAGGTCAGAGAAGGGAAAGATTAACACAACAAAAAAACAATAAAAACATACAAAAAAATGATAAACACATCAAAATGGGTGCAGAGAAGGAAAAAAAGAACAGAAAACAATAAAAAAGGGGAAAAAATGAGAATGCATAATTTAGGCGGCAAATCACACACCGAGACCTTTCACCTTATTACCTTGAGCACACCTGAACGTGACTCTCACCCACAGTACACACGAGTGGGAGACAGATACAGGGAGAGGGAGAGAGGGAGAGGGAGAGAGGGTGAATAAGAGTGAGTAAGGATTTGAGTCACACTGAAGCGGAAAGACACCAGTGACACGAGAATTTCAGGTACACACTCATAAGTAATTTGTAGGTGATTCAGGTGTTTATTTGACAAGGTAGGGTCTGTTTGTCTGTCTGTCCGTTTGTATGTATCCGGCCTCTTTCACGAGTCCAGGGTCCTTCACAATGGCCGGAGAATAAGTGGGTGTTTATGTATAATTTTATCGCATGGTTTTTGTTCTTTTTTTACCTTTCTTATCTTCAATGTTAGGAACGGCGGTGCAAATTGGGCCCCGGGTTTCTGTCTACTGGTTCTCTGTCCGTCTATTGTCTCTGGTTCACTTACTAAGGGTGGGAGGGTGAAGGCGAGGCACAAGACGGGAAGGAGCCCAGCAAAGGTAACGGTGCAGATAGAAGGGGTGGGAGGGAGAGCGAAAATGTGTCGTGAGTGGATGTACGTGTGGGTTTCAAACGATGCAGAAATTTAATATTATAAAGAGTGGAGGGATAAAGATTAATGTTTGTTAGGTGGAGAGAAAGATTGCATTGGATAAGAGGTTGGTTAATGGAAAAGTGAAACATAAAGAAAAAAAACGTATATGAAAAAGAGAAAGAAAGAAGAAAGAACCAGCTGCAATTCAAACAAAGGTTTAAAAAGCTATCATGTGGAAAAGAATGTTGAATTAAGTTGATGGATGAGATGGAAAAAACAGAAGAATGCAGAGGGAAATTCAAAAAAGAAAAGAAAAAAGAAACAAAATTGGAGTTAACATGAAGGCTAAGATATGAAGGACGAGGGTGACGTAAACGAGACCAAATCACACACACACGTTTCAAATGCATTTCTTATAAAAAGATTAATGTAAAACTAAATGAATAAATAAAACCGTAAGCCCACATTTGGAACCGCAAGAAAATGGGTGTGAGAACTCCTAACAGTGAGGGGGGACGGAAATGAAGTGAACTAAAATAAGTTCTGGGTAATAAGATATCGCATTAGTTCGTATGTTTGTTTGATGTGCTGCGTGAATGAAGCTGGCAAGGAGGGGCAGGGAGGGACAGGGAAGGGGAAAGAAGATGCAGAAAAGAGCAGGAAGGGATAGATAGAGGCGTAAAGGGACAAAAAGATGGCAAAGAGACTGGCAGGAGTGAAGGAAAGGAAATAATTTGCAATGTCTATGGAGCTTGGAACAGTAACCAATACTTACACAGCAGGAGAGGATAGACAGCTAGACAGAATAAACACACACACACGCACACACACACGCACACACACACACACACACACACACACCCACACACACACACACACACACACACACACACACACACACACACTTTATCATTTATGAATGGGGTTAGAGACGATAAAAGGACTTTGGAATGATATTTCCTCGAACACGTAATGGATCGAAACTTCAAAATTCTCCTGAGGAGCTGAACAAGAAGACAAAGAGCAAACCACTTCCTTGCAACTCCAGCACTTCACTGATAACGGATTGAATTGCGGCGACGGTATGACATGTAAGTATGTCTTCATTTATTTTATGATATCTGAAAAAAATCTTATTGAAGACTGTCTTGTACATGACAACTCTCACCTTCGACCAGCGCAGTGACGCGACAACCTGCACTGAAGGCCGCCGCAGCCCCCTCCTGCTTGGCAGTTATATATGACGCCGCCACCTCAGGAAGGCAAGTCACTTTCGCGACTCAGTCAGCAGTGAGCAGCATGGTAAGCACTCTTCTCTCCTTGCTTGGTCAGCAATATGCTGCTGCTGCTGCTGTCTTGCAGCGGCGGAGGCTGCCTCACTCTGCGCTTTCCCCTCCTGCCACCTCTCATTCCTTCCTCCTTCCGCAGACAGTCCTCCCAGTCGCCCTCGGCGTCAGCCTCCTGCTGGCCTCCTGCAGCGCCGGAACCATCTACGGCGGCGGCGGCGGCGGTGGACATATCGGCGGAGTCTCCACCAGGGTGGTTGTGTCTGGCGGCCACGGTGGCGGCGGTGGATTCGGTGGTGGATTCATTGGCGGCCATGGCGGCGGCGGCTACGGTGGCGGTGGATTCGGTGGCGGAGGATTCGGTGGCGGTGGATTCGGCGGTGGTTTTGGCGGCGGCTACGGCGGTGGCGGTCTTGGTGGTGGACACATTGGAGGAGTCACGAGGGTGGTTCACGTCTCTGGAGGTTACGGTGGCGGCGGCATCGGCGGCGGCATTGGCGGCGGCATTGGCGGCGGCTTCATCGGCGGCGGCGGTGGCGGCGGGTACTACGGCTACGGCAAATAAGACTCCCAAGCTCCTTCAGCGACAGCACACTCGTGTCTTGAAACACCTTGACCACCTGTACATAACACACTGCTCCTCCTCCTCCTCCTCCTCAGACAGGCGCACCACACCTGCTCTACCTGAGCGCCACGCCCTCGCGTGGTGGCAGGGAAAAGGTGTGCGTCCAAAACTTACGCCGGAGAAACAACGCTGCTGGTAAAACTACAATAAAATACTTGCAATTTTCACCTCATGTTTTCCTGCGCTTGGTGTTACCTCATCTTGACCTTACGCACAGCACTGGCGGCACGGAGACGCACGCACAGACACACACACACACACACACACACACACACACACACACACACACACACACACACACACACTCACTCACTCGCTTACACACACACACACACACACACACACACACACACACACACACACACACACACACACACACACACTCGCTTACACACACACACACACACATTTTACACTTATTCGGGATTCCTATCAAACTGTGGAATAAAAAATAATCCGTCTAAACTACTGAAGCTAACTTTCCTCTGAGTCTCACTGCCGCTGTAATGCTCTCCGCATATCACCAGGTTTTCCTTTGCTCGTGCTACAAATGACTTCTTTTCCTCCCCTTATTCCATCCATCTCCTTAGCGCTAGACTTAATAAATATTCCGATTTATTCCATTTTACTGTTAACTCTGGAGCTCTCATCTTTATTCTGCATTTCCCGTTTTCCATGAATTGACCTATTTCAAGATGGAGGTTTGAAGACACTCAAATCTTACATGACGTTTTTTACTTTTCTTTTGAAACTGGCACCTCATTAGAATTTATTTTTGTCTTTACACAGTGTCTCTATGACATTTTTATTTGTGTTGTTTTCATAGGAACTGTGCGAAAATAGACATTTAAACTTACATCACATCTTAGCTGGATACAGACTTTAGGCAGTATAATATATATTAGTTTAGGAAACTTCCATACTTTTCATCCAGTGAGATGTCACCATCTTTCATAACCAGGTCAGTGATGCTGATTCAAATGGTGATGCTTTGCTTACATCCGCTGTGTGTTAGTCGGCGCCATCTGCCAAGGGAGCGGGTACTGGAGGGTACTGCAGCGCGCCATCAAGAGAAGCCCAGCGAGCGACGAATTGCGAGGGAGACTTTGTGGGACAGGCAAGATAGTTAGCAAACAGCTTGTCGTGTGTCTCGTTGAACTCATCCTGTTGTGGGGTGTGAGTGTAACTTAAAACTCTAAAACCTATATTATGTGACGTCGCTGTTTAACTGACAGTCCCCCCCAAAAAGGCCGCCGTGATACAATGTAACCACGCGCTCTAAGAGAGCCAACGGGTCTTCAAACCCATTGGTTGGAATGCTGGCCATGGTCCGAGGGTTGGTGAGGCTTCCACTCGCAGTAACGGTTACAAAATGGTTGGGCTATCAGATAGGAACCCTCCATTAGTAGAAGTCCTTGTCCTGTAGCCGACAAATTCTCGTAAAACGTCCACATTGTATGAACAATAAAAAAGGGAAGTACTCTAACGTCATCTATCCCGTAATTCAAAATATAACAGCATTAAACATTTCACGTTACTGTGGTTGGCATGACAAATACCAACAAAGAAAGAAATCCTTAAAAAGTAAAGAACTTAAGTTTCAATTTCAAAATTATCCGTTTATAATATAAATATCTTTCTTGTCTAAATAAGGCACATAGAGCGTGCATGAAACATTTACTTACACACCTTTGAATGGTGACAAACATTCCTGAAGTAAATATAGTCTTTTAACTTTATATAATTAAAAAAATATTTGCTTTAAAGAAAATAATCTTTTAATCTCAAGTATAGAGACCAAATATAATATAAAGAAAGAAATAAAGGTGTGAAAGCTAACCAAGTTGAACGGTGTGAAGAATAATTTTGTTCAAAAGGAATTTGAGAAAGAAGGAGGGGAGACAAACAATGTACTACAATGTACTACTGATGTGCTATGTAATCACCATCCTTCCCCCCCCCCTTTCTCTCTCTCTCTCTCTCTCTCTCTCTCTCTCTCTCTCTCTCTCTCTCTCTCTCTCTCTCTCTCTCTTCCCCACTGCAGTGACGTGACAACCTGCACTGAAGGCCGCCAGAGCCGCTTGCTGCTTGCCAGGTATATATGGCGCCGCCAGCTCGGGAAGGCAAGTCACTTCGGCGACTCAGACAGCAGTGAACAACATGGTAAGCACTCTTCCCTCATTGCTTGGCTAGCACTATGCTGCTGCTGCTGCTGCTGCTGTCTTGCAGCGGCGGAGGCTGCCTCACTCTGCGCTTTCCCCTCCTGCCACCTCTCATTCCTTCTTTCTTCCGCAGACAGTCCTCCCAGTCGCCCTCGGCGTCAGCCTCCTGCTGGCCTCCTGCAGCGCCGGAACCATCTACGGCGGTGGCGGCGGCGGCGGCGGCGGCGGACATATCGGCGGAGTCTCCACCAGGGTGGTTGTGTCTGGCGGCCACGGTGGCGGCGGCGGCTATGGTGGCGGCGGATTCGGTGGTGGATTCATTGGCGGCCATGGCGGCGGCGGCTACGGTGGCGGTGGATTCGGTGGCGGTGGATTCGGTGGCGGATTCGGCGGTGGTTTTGGCGGCGGCTACGGCGGCGGCGGTCTTGGTGGTGGACACATTGGAGGAGTCAGTAGGGTTGTTCACGTCTCTGGAGGCTACGGTGGCGGCGGCATCGGCGGCGGCATTGGCGGCGGCATTGGCGGCGGCTTCATCGGCGGCGGCGGTGGCGGAGGCTACTACGGCAAATAAGACTCCCAAGCTCCTTCAGCGACAGCACACTCGTGTCTTCAAACACTTCGACCACCTGTACATAACACACTGCTCCTCCTCCTCCTCCTCCTCCTCAGACAGGCGCACCACACATGCTCTACCTGAGCGCCACGCCCTCGCGTGGTGGCAGGGAAAAGGTGTGCGTCCAAAACTTACGCCGGAGAAACAACGCTGCTGGTAAAACTACAATAAAATACTTGCAACTTCCACCTCATGTTTTCCTGCGCTTGGCGTCACCTCTTCTTGACCTTACGCTGACTGAACGGGCATCACGTGTCCGGCACAATACAGAATGTCACTCACATCAAGATAAGGTCTATTCTTTCAGTAATGTATTATCACACTAATCATTAAATAAAATTTACCGCAACATCAAAGAGATTCTTGAATCCGACTTTCAAAACTGCAAGGGTACATCCGTGACAGTGCTACCATCAGATCTTTAATGTAAAAAAATAAGAAACAGTGAAATGAAAATACGAACATGGTCCATAAGTAATAAGAAAGACACTCCAGGTGAGCACCAGTACAGGTAGAGACGCCATTCTAACGAAAAAACAAACAAATAACACACACAACATGACGGCGTGCGTGGTGTGTGTGTGTGTGTGTGTGTGTGTGTGTGTGTGTGTGTGTGTGTGTGTGTGTGTGTGTGTGTGTGTGTGTGTGTGTGTGTGTGTGTGTGTGTGTGTGTGTGTGTGTGTGTGTGTGTGTGTGTGTGTATTGTAATAGTGGTATATACGTAGATGTCGGCATGGAGAGCGAGGTAGCAACATGTTGAAGTACCTGAAGGGGCGTTAATTTCCAGGTGTAGGTAGTGTTTCATCTTCGAATTTCATCTTTCGCAAGCTGAAGTAATGAAAGGGAGAGCAATTTGTTTGTCATTATAGATTGACCGGCTACATAGAATACGATTCCAATGCAACCAGCTGTCTTGCCCTGTGTTGGTGGACACAGACAAACACTGTTTCACTGCAAACAGGAGCCGTAGACAGCGATGGTGGAAACAGACACACTGTTTCATTGCAAATGCCTGCTGTAGCCAGTGGCGGTGGAGACAGGTACTGTTTCATCTGTTTACGAATCACACCGTTGAGCGTCTCCTACTTAGTAACGGAATGCTGCAGTCTAAGAAGAAACTTAGCAGACCTAATTCAGACCACAATGTGCAACACACATAACAGGCGAGATTATCAAGTGTTTAGTTGTTAATTACCCGAATATGTGGTATCCTACAACGAAACCCAACGCTCACCAATGAACAGGGCAGCACCGTTCACTTACAAAGACGGTGCATTAGTTTACTACAGCTTTACTTCATTGTATCGCGTCGAGACACTGAAAGTCAGCGTGCGTGGGATGTGGCCTGTATGACACACCCGGTGAACTGCAACACACTACTGTCCTGTAACTCCTCACTCATACTGGTTGGTAATCATTATCAATATCATTATAGATTATTTATTCTAACACTATCATAGCCACTGCTACCGTTATCGTCAGAGACATTACTATGGAAAAAAATATAGAACTAGCGACACCAAAAATCAATATACAAAAGTGATAAAATAAAAGAAATCACCAAAAAACAACAAAAAAACAAAGTGAATGTTCCACACGGAAAATTCTACACGGAGGAATAATTTTATTCAAAAGAATTTCAGAAAGGGGGGGGGAATAATGTACTGCTGATGTGCTATGTAATGGCCATCCTTCCCCCCTCTCTCTCTCTCTCTTCCCCACTGCAGTGACGTGACAACCTGCACTGAAGGCCGCCAGAGCCGCTTGCTGCTTGCCAGGTATATATGGGGCCGCCAGCCCGGGAAGGCAAGTCACTTCGGCGACTCAGACAGCAGTGAACAACATGGTAAGCACTCTTCCCTCATTGCTTGGCTAGCACTATGCTGCTGCTGCTGCTGCTGCTGCTGTCTTGCAGCGGCGGAGGCTGCCTCACTCTGCGCTTTCCCCTCCTGCCACCTCTCATTCCTTCTTTCTTCCGCAGACAGTCCTCCCAGTCGCCCTCGGCGTCAGCCTCCTGCTGGCCTCCTGCAGCGCCGGAACCATCTACGGCGGCGGCGGCGGCGGTGGACATATCGGCGGAGTCTCCACCAGGGTGGTTGTGTCTGGCGGCCACGGTGGCGGCGGTGGATTCGGTGGTGGATTCATTGGCGGCCATGGCGGCGGCGGCTACGGTGGCGGTGGATTCGGTGGCGGAGGATTCGGTGGCGGTGGATTCGGCGGTGGTTTTGGCGGCGGCTACGGCGGCGGCGGTCTTGGTGGTGGACACATTGGAGGAGTCAGTAGGGTTGTTCACGTCTCTGGAGGCTACGGTGGCGGCGGCATCGGCGGCGGCATTGGCGGCGGCATTGGCGGCGGCTTCATCGGCGGCGGCGGTGGCGGAGGCTACTACGGCAAATAAGACTCCCAAGCTCCTTCAGCGACAGCACACTCGTGTCTTCAAACACTTCGACCACCTGTACATAACACACTGCTCCTCCTCCTCCTCCTCCTCAGACAGGCGCACCACACCTGCTCTACCTGAGCGCCACGCCCTCGCGTGGTGGCAGGGAAAAGGTGTGCGTCCAAAACTTACGCCGGAGAAACAACGCTGCTGGTAAAACTACAATAAAATACTTGCAACTTCCACCTCATGTTTTCCTGCGCTTGGCGTCACCTCTTCTTGACCTTACGCTGACTGAACGGGCATCACGTGTCCGGCACAATACAGAATGTCACTCACATCAAGATAAGGTCTATTCTTTCAGTAATGTATTATCACACTAATCATTAAATAAAATTTACCGCAACATCAAAGAGATTCTTGAATCCGACTTTCAAAACTGCAAGGGTACATCCGTGACAGTGCTACCATCAGATCTTTAATGTAAAAAAATAAGAAACAGTGAAATGAAAATACGAACATGGTCCATAAGTAATAAGAAAGACACTCCAGGTGAGCACCAGTACAGGTAGAGACGCCATTCTAACGAAAAAACAAACAAATAACACACACAACATGACGGCGTGCGTGGTGTGTGTGTGTGTGTGTGTGTGTGTGTGTGTGTGTGTGTGTGTGTGTGTGTGTGTGTGTGTGTGTGTGTGTGTGTGTGTGTGTGTGTGTGTGTGTGTGTGTGTGTGTGTGTGTGTGTGTGTGTGTGTGTGTGTGTGTGTGTATTGTGTGTGTGTGTGTGTGTGTGTGTGTGTGTGTGTGTGTGTGTGTGTGTGTGTGTGTGTGTGTGTGTATTGTAATAGTGGTATATACGTAGATGTCGGCATGGAGAGCGAGGTAGCAACATGTTGAAGTACCTGAAGGGGCGTTAATTTCCAGGTGTAGGTAGTGTTTCATCTTCGAATTTCATCTTTCGCAAGCTGAAGTAATGAAAGGGAGAGCAATTTGTTTGTCATTATAGATTGACCGGCTACATAGAATACGATTCCAATGCAACCAGCTGTCTTGCCCTGTGTTGGTGGACACAGACAAACACTGTTTCACTGCAAACAGGAGCCGTAGACAGCGATGGTGGAAACAGACACACTGTTTCATTGCAAATGCCTGCTGTAGCCAGTGGCGGTGGAGACAGGTACTGTTTCATCTGTTTACGAATCACACCGTTGAGCGTCTCCTACTTAGTAACGGAATGCTGCAGTCTAAGAAGAAACTTAGCAGACCTAATTCAGACCACAATGTGCAACACACATAACAGGCGAGATTATCAAGTGTTTAGTTGTTAATTACCCGAATATGTGGTATCCTACAACGAAACCCAACGCTCACCAATGAACAGGGCAGCACCGTTCACTTACAAAGACGGTGCATTAGTTTACTACAGCTTTACTTCATTGTATCGCGTCGAGACACTGAAAGTCAGCGTGCGTGGGATGTGGCCTGTATGACACACCCGGTGAACTGCAACACACTACTGTCCTGTAACTCCTCACTCATACTGGTTGGTAATCATTATCAATATCATTATAGATTATTTATTCAAACACTATCATAGCCACTGCTACCGTTATCGTCAGAGACATTACTATGGAAAAAAATATAGAACTAGCGACACCAAAAATCAATATACAAAAGTGATAAAATAAAAGAAATCACCAAAAAACAACAAAAAAACAAAGTGAATGTTCCACACGGAAAATTCTACACGGAGGAATAATTTTATTCAAAAGAATTTCAGGAAGGGGGGGGAAAATAATGTACTGCTGATGTGCTATGTAATGGCCATCCTTCCCCCCTCTCTCTCTCTCTCTTCCCCACTGCAGTGACGTGACAACCTGCACTGAAGGCCGCCAGAGCCGCTTGCTGCTTGCCAGGTATATATGGGGCCGCCAGCCCGGGAAGGCAAGTCACTTCGGCGACTCAGACAGCAGTGAACAACATGGTAAGCACTCTTCCCTCATTGCTTGGCTAGCACTATGCTGCTGCTGCTGCTGCTGCTGCTGTCTTGCAGCGGCGGAGGCTGCCTCACTCTGCGCTTTCCCCTCCTGCCACCTCTCATTCCTTCTTTCTTCCGCAGACAGTCCTGCCAGTCGCCCTCGGCGTCAGCCTCCTGCTGGCCTCTTGCAGCGCCGGAACCATCTACGGCGGCGGCGGCGGCGGTGGACATATCGGCGGAGTCTCCACCAGGGTGGTTGTGTCTGGCGGCCACGGTGGCGGCGGTGGATTCGGTGGTGGATTCATTGGCGGCCATGGCGGCGGCGGCTACGGTGGCGGTGGATTCGGTGGCGGTGGATTCGGTGGCGGTGGATTCGGCGGTGGTTTTGGAGGCGGCTACGGCGGTGGCGGTCTTGGTGGTGG
>CM035187.1:10860324-10870904 GCA_020233015.1 Callinectes sapidus | reverse complement strand
AGAATCCTTTACACTTTCCTATCTCTTTCGTCACATTCAGGTAACCTAAGTAAAAATGCAGCATTCCAGTTATCGTGTGACTACTTAGACTACCTCCCCTCCTCCTCCTCCTCCTCCTCCTCCTCCTCCTTTCACTTTTGTATTCTCATTTTCGTATCTAACTTGTAGTGGCTCAATTTGTTTCTTTATATTCTCTCTCTCTCTCTCTCTCTCTCTCTCTCTCTCTCTCTCTCTCTCTCTCTCTCTCTCTCTCTCTCTCTCTCTCTCTCTCTCTCTCTCTCTCTCTCTCTCTCTCATATTACTGTCTTCTTTGTGAGTTATGTTGCTTAGCCAACTCTTTCCTCCTCCTCAATCTCCTCCTCTCCCTCCTCCTCCTCCTTCTCCCCCTCTTCCGTTGCGTACTTGATTTCAGGTTTTCACAGTTTTCTAGGCACGAATTACGAATGTGTTCAATAATTATGAAGCTTTCGTCATCGTCTGGTAGTAGTAGTAGTAGTAGTAGTAGTAGTAGTAGTAGTAGTAGTAGTAGTAGTAGTAGTAGTAGTAGTAGTAGTAATAGTAGCAGTAGTAATAGTAGTAGTGGTGGTGGTATGAGGTTTTTGTATGTGTGTGTGTGTGTGTGTGTGTGTGTGTGTGTGTGTGTGTGTATGTGTGTGTGTGTGTGTGTGTGTGTGTGTGTGTGTGTGTGTGTGTGTGTGTGTGTGTGTGTGTGTGTGTGTGTGTGTGTGTGTGTGTGTGTGTGTGTCCTGTGTATTTTACTTAAAATGGAAATGAACTGTCACATTTTATCTATCTATTTTATTTGTTCATGATTTTTTTTACTCGTTTATGTATCCCTTTGTTTTTCCTTTTACGTGTGTGTGTGTGTGTGTGTGTGTGTGTGTGTGTGTGTGTGTGTGTGTGTGTGTGTGTGTGTGTGTGTGTGTGTGTGTTTTCCCATGTCGCTTAATTATTTTTACTCCTTGCCTCTTTGCCATTATATCTTATTTTTTCTCTCTCTCTTCTCAGTAATGAACCCATATAATCATATCAAATTATTAAACTTGCAAAAACTCTTCCATTTACACACACACACACACACACACACACACACACACACACACACACACACACACTTACCTTGAGAATCCTGCCCAAGTTAACGCCTCGCTGACGGCCTTTCATAGTTACAACACAAAAATCTCCGCTATTTAGCACCAGACAGCAGAGGTCACAGCGGTACAGCAAGGGCCGGTGCAGGGCGGCGGGCGGGTGGTGGCCAGGTTTGAGAGGGCCGCCGTTTATCTGGTCCTAAATAAATTGCCGCGTGTGGGGCTCGAACCCTTAACCTTTTAGGCATGAGTTCAAGGCCAGATTAATCTAGGAGTGCGTTGGCAGGAGGGTAATGAAGGAACGAGGGTAAAAGTGAGTAAATGTTGGTTTACGGATGCAGTGAGGAAACACTCGCTTCTAATGGTTATGACCGAGACTTGTGTTGAAACGCTCAGCTATCTCTCCACGACTGTTTTCAAAGGCCACCACCATTCAAAACCCATGGAGATGATAAGCCAGACTCTCAAGTGTTTCTCTTGGTAGTAATAACGGAATATTTAGGTCTCCCCATGACTGCTTTCAAAGGCTGCATAGGTGATTAGCTGGGTTCTCAAGTTTTTATCCTATTTGTATATTAGTTTCAGCTTTCACCACAACAGTTTTCAAAGACCGCAGTGATGATGAGCCCAGTTTTCAAGTATTTTTTTCTGCTTGTAGTGTCAATATACTGCTGGAACCTTTAAAACACCCTTAAAAACACGTGAACTTCGTTAAAAGTAGTAATTGTTCAGAATACGCTCCTGAGGAAGATCCAGGTGGAGTGAGTAGAAGGTTCACCCAGTCTAACAATTCATCATTAGAGTATCCAAAAGAAATCCCGTTCCGTGATGGCCATTCTCTTATTCCCTTCAGAACTGGGGTTCAATAATATAATTTTTTTAATATGCTGAAAAAAAAAAACAATAGATGAAATGTGGTGAGCTTAGTTTTATTTTGTATTTTTTGTTTTTATTTTATCTATTAGTTAGGCCACTTGTTATACTTTATCTAGCCTTTTTAATAATGCATTTTTTATTTGATGTTGCTTGTATTTGTTTATGTTTGTTGATTGTCACACGGCAGACTTTGTCTTAAGTATAAGTTGATTTAAAGTTACGGAGATATTTTAACTAAATCATTTAGTATTCATCATTTACTACATATCACCACCATCAATGACCCGGCTACCCCTGTTGCCACCGCCACCACTACCAGATCCACCTCCACCTACCAGGCACATTCTAAAAGTGGAAAATGTCAGTAGGAAAAAAAACCTACTTCCCACACACACACACACACGCACACACACACACACACACACACACACACACACACACACACACACACACACACACACACACACACACACACACACACACACACACAGACACAATTAAGATATGATGAAATCTTAAAAAGTGGTATAATATTCCAAGTAGCTGTTTGACCTGTATTTTGTATCTTCTGAAAAATGAAAGTGGTTTTTATATGGAGGATGAAAGGAGGATAGAAGGGATGGTATGTATGTGGGAGATTGTTATTGTTATTATTGTATTGTTTCCTTATAAAATCATGCGATTCCCTGAAGGATAAAAAATAAGCTTATCAATAGTGTTCCAAATGTTTAATTCATTTTCATCATAAATAAACCGAATTCGACTCGCATCGTGTGTTGGTGTGTTGCCTGTCAACTTCAGACGTGCCGTACTGCAGGGAGAGGCGTCAGCGTGTCGTGTTCCTCGCCAAAGCGTCTTAATATCCGTATCTGTTTCCCAAGAGGTTGCCGCGGATGACGGTGGTGCCACGGGATCCGTAGCCGCCCAGCCCTGCGCCTCCAAGGCCGATACCGCCGGAGCCCAGGCTGATGACCCTGCTGCCGCCAGTGCCGTAGCCTCCGTTGCCCAAACCGCCAGAAATCACTCTGACGCCGCCACTTCTGAAACCACGGTTACCGAAACCGCCGAAACCACCAGAGATCACACCGCCATTTCCGTAGCCGCCCAGGCCGCCAGAGACCACGCTGACGCCGCCATTTCCGTAGCCGCCAAGGCCGCCAGAAACCACCCTGACGCCGCCGTTTCCAAAGCCGCCCAGGCCGCCAGAGATCACCCTGCCGCCGCCGTTTCCATAGCCACCCAGGCCGCCAGAGACCACCCTGACGCCGCCGTTTCCATAGCCACCCAGGCCGCCGTTTCCAAAGCCGCCCAGGCTGCCGCCAGAGACTACACTGACACCGCCATTTCCATAGCCGCCGTTGCCCAGGCCGACGATGCTAGAGCCGCCGAGTCCAAAACCACTGGAGCCGAGGTTGACGAAAGTAGATCCGCCAGATCCGTATCTGTTGGACGTGATGCCCCCCGCGTTACAGGACACCAGCAGCGCAAGGCTGACTGTGATTACCAGGGCGTTCTGAGGAAAGAAGAACGTGTGAGAGGAATGGCTCGCCAGAGTGCAGGAGAAGGCACAGCAGGATGAGGAGGAGGAGGAGGTGCAGGATGAGAGGACCTACCATAGTGCTGTCTTCTGAGCTGCGAGTCAGACTGACCTGCTCTCTCCAGGCAGTGCTCACATTTATAGTTGGGCTCGCCGCCCGCGCCACGGGGTCAGATTCTGCCTTTAGGACGAGTGGAAAGGGGCCAGGCCAGCTGTGTTGAGTCACTATAAGATTTCTTATTTTTTGTGAAGGAGAAAAAACGAAAGTGTCTATGTGGATATATCCAACATCAGGGGGGTGAGGGGGGGAGGGATGAGCCTCATGACCTGCTCTGCTTCAATCCATTTTGTTGTTAATGTTGCTTTGGCAGCCTCTTTCGTAAATCTTGTATTTTTTTCTTCCGTGATCTTTTTCAGTGCAGATATTGTAAGACTTGCCTCCCGTCTCTTCTTTCAGCCCTCCACCGACCCTCCGTCGTCCCATCACTCACCCTTACTTTACTCCATCCTCATTCCCTTCAACATTCTCTAAAATAACACCCGACTACAGTATTTTTGTCTTCGAATCAGATTGATAGTAAGAAAGAAGTTTAAATATTCCATTTTTCCCGTTTTTTTATCCCTCTTCTCCCTTCCTTCAGAGTCTCCTTACACTCTCTTCTCACTACAGAGACAATCCCTACTTTTCTTTCTTATACTCTCTATATATTTTTTATAACCTTAAACTCTTGTACCTTCGATATTCCCAGCCCATCTCTCTCTCTCTCTCTCTCTCTCTCTCTCTCTCTCTCTCTCTCTCTCTCTCTCTCTCTCTCTCTCTCTCTCTCTCTCTCTCTCTCTATGTATGTATTAAGTATGCACACATAGCTTTCTTATTAATGGTAAGTTCTGGCAAAGCTTGTTATTGTTAATGCTGCATTAGTATTTACTCAGATGAATGTTAATGGGTTAATTGGGTCACGGCACCAAGGGAAGGTCACACAGCAGTGTTCGTCTTGATTAGATACCTGTTCAGTGTCAGAAATCACGCCGAATCATCATCTTTACTGTATTCAACTTCCAATGTTACGTTTCTGTGAGTATGAACTTCACTCATTGTATTTTACTTCCTCATATCACTTATTATCTTTCTTCATCTTGTACACCAAGTCCACATGACATCCAGTCAGTTTTCTCATGTCCTGCCAATGCCAGGTATCAAGTGTTTTGTTGTTAATTACCCGAATATGTGGTATCCTACAACGAAACCCAACGCTCACCAATGAACAGGGCAGCACCGTTCACTTACAAAGACGGTGCATTAGTTTACTACAGCTTTACTTCATTGTATCGCGTCGAGACACTGAAAGTCAGCGTGCGTGGGATGTGGCCTGTATGACACACCCGGTGAACTGCAACACACTACTGTCCTGTAACTCCTCACTCATACTGGTTGGTAATCATTATCAATATCATTATAGATTATTTATTCTAACACTATCATAGCCACTGCTACCGTTATCGTCAGAGACATTACTATGGAAAAAAATATAGAACTAGCGACACCAAAAATCAATATACAAAAGTGATAAAATAAAAGAAATCACCAAAAAACAACAAAAAAACAAAGTGAATGTTCCACACGGAAAATTCTACACGGAGGAATAATTTTATTCAAAAGAATTTCAGAAAGGGGGGGGGAATAATGTACTGCTGATGTGCTATGTAATGGCCATCCTTCCCCCCTCTCTCTCTCTCTCTTCCCCACTGCAGTGACGTGACAACCTGCACTGAAGGCCGCCAGAGCCGCTTGCTGCTTGCCAGGTATATATGGGGCCGCCAGCCCGGGAAGGCAAGTCACTTCGGCGACTCAGACAGCAGTGAACAACATGGTAAGCACTCTTCCCTCATTGCTTGGCTAGCACTATGCTGCTGCTGCTGCTGCTGCTGCTGTCTTGCAGCGGCGGAGGCTGCCTCACTCTGCGCTTTCCCCTCCTGCCACCTCTCATTCCTTCTTTCTTCCGCAGACAGTCCTCCCAGTCGCCCTCGGCGTCAGCCTCCTGCTGGCCTCCTGCAGCGCCGGAACCATCTACGGCGGCGGCGGCGGCGGTGGACATATCGGCGGAGTCTCCACCAGGGTGGTTGTGTCTGGCGGCCACGGTGGCGGCGGTGGATTCGGTGGTGGATTCATTGGCGGCCATGGCGGCGGCGGCTACGGTGGCGGTGGATTCGGTGGCGGAGGATTCGGTGGCGGTGGATTCGGCGGTGGTTTTGGCGGCGGCTACGGCGGCGGCGGTCTTGGTGGTGGACACATTGGAGGAGTCAGTAGGGTTGTTCACGTCTCTGGAGGCTACGGTGGCGGCGGCATCGGCGGCGGCATTGGCGGCGGCATTGGCGGCGGCTTCATCGGCGGCGGCGGTGGCGGAGGCTACTACGGCAAATAAGACTCCCAAGCTCCTTCAGCGACAGCACACTCGTGTCTTCAAACACTTCGACCACCTGTACATAACACACTGCTCCTCCTCCTCCTCCTCCTCAGACAGGCGCACCACACCTGCTCTACCTGAGCGCCACGCCCTCGCGTGGTGGCAGGGAAAAGGTGTGCGTCCAAAACTTACGCCGGAGAAACAACGCTGCTGGTAAAACTACAATAAAATACTTGCAACTTCCACCTCATGTTTTCCTGCGCTTGGCGTCACCTCTTCTTGACCTTACGCTGACTGAACGGGCATCACGTGTCCGGCACAATACAGAATGTCACTCACATCAAGATAAGGTCTATTCTTTCAGTAATGTATTATCACACTAATCATTAAATAAAATTTACCGCAACATCAAAGAGATTCTTGAATCCGACTTTCAAAACTGCAAGGGTACATCCGTGACAGTGCTACCATCAGATCTTTAATGTAAAAAAATAAGAAACAGTGAAATGAAAATACGAACATGGTCCATAAGTAATAAGAAAGACACTCCAGGTGAGCACCAGTACAGGTAGAGACGCCATTCTAACGAAAAAACAAACAAATAACACACACAACATGACGGCGTGCGTGGTGTGTGTGTGTGTGTGTGTGTGTGTGTGTGTGTGTGTGTGTGTGTGTGTGTGTGTGTGTGTGTGTGTGTGTGTGTGTGTGTGTGTGTGTGTGTGTGTGTGTGTGTGTGTGTGTGTGTGTGTGTGTGTGTGTGTGTGTGTGTATTGTAATAGTGGTATATACGTAGATGTCGGCATGGAGAGCGAGGTAGCAACATGTTGAAGTACCTGAAGGGGCGTTAATTTCCAGGTGTAGGTAGTGTTTCATCTTCGAATTTCATCTTTCGCAAGCTGAAGTAATGAAAGGGAGAGCAATTTGTTTGTCATTATAGATTGACCGGCTACATAGAATACGATTCCAATGCAACCAGCTGTCTTGCCCTGTGTTGGTGGACACAGACAAACACTGTTTCACTGCAAACAGGAGCCGTAGACAGCGATGGTGGAAATAGACACACTGTTTCATTGCAAATGCCTGCTGTAGCCAGTGGCGGTGGAGACAGGTACTGTTTCATCTGTTTACGAATCACACCGTTGAGCGTCTCCTACTTAGTAACGGAATGCTGCAGTCTAAGAAGAAACTTAGCAGACCTAATTCAGACCACAATGTGCAACACACATAACAGGCGAGATTATCAAGTGTTTAGTTGTTAATTACCCGAATATGTGGTATCCTACAACGAAACCCAACGCTCACCAATGAACAGGGCAGCACCGTTCACTTACAAAGACGGTGCATTAGTTTACTACAGCTTTACTTCATTGTATCGCGTCGAGACACTGAAAGTCAGCGTGCGTGGGATGTGGCCTGTATGACACACCCTGTGAACTGCAACACACTACTGTCCTGTAACTCCTCACTCATACTGGTTGGTAATCATTATCAATATCATTATAGATTATTTATTCAAACACTATCATAGCCACTGCTACCGTTATCGTCAGAGACATTACTATGGAAAAAAATATAGAACTAGCGACACCAAAAATCAATATACAAAAGTGATAAAATAAAAGAAATCACCAAAAAACAACAAAAAAACAAAGTGAATGTTCCACACGGAAAATTCTACACGGAGGAATAATTTTATTCAAAAGAATTTCAGGAAGGGGGGGGAAAATAATGTACTGCTGATGTGCTATGTAATGGCCATCCTTCCCCCCTCTCTCTCTCTCTCTTCCCCACTGCAGTGACGTGACAACCTGCACTGAAGGCCGCCAGAGCCGCTTGCTGCTTGCCAGGTATATATGGGGCCGCCAGCCCGGGAAGGCAAGTCACTTCGGCGACTCAGACAGCAGTGAACAACATGGTAAGCACTCTTCCCTCATTGCTTGGCTAGCACTATGCTGCTGCTGCTGCTGCTGCTGCTGCTGCTGCTGCTGTCTTGCAGCGGCGGAGGCTGCCTCACTCTGCGCTTTCCCCTCCTGCCACCTCTCATCCTTTCCTCCTTCCGCAGACAGTCCTCCCAGTCGCCCTCGGCGTCAGCCTCCTGCTGGCCTCCTGCAGCGCCGGAACCATCTACGGCGGCGGCGGCGGCGGCGGTGGACATATCGGCGGAGTCTCCACCAGGGTGGTTGTGTCTGGCGGCCACGGTGGCGGCGGCGGCTATGGTGGCGGCGGATTCGGTGGTGGATTCATTGGCGGCCATGGCGGCGGCGGCTACGGTGGCGGTGGATTCGGTGGCGGTGGATTCGGTGGCGGTGGATTCGGCGGTGGTTTTGGAGGCGGCTACGGCGGCGGCGGTCTTGGTGGTGGACGCATTGGAGGAGTCACGAGGGTGGTTCACGTCTCTGGAGGTTACGGTGGCGGCGGCATCGGCGGCGGCATCGGCGGCGGCATTGGCGGCGGCATTGGCGGCGGCTTCATCGGCGGCGGCGGTGGCGGCGGCTACTACGGCTACGGCAAATAAGACTCCCAAGCTCCTTCGGCGACAGCACATTCGTGTCTTGAAACACCTCGACCACCTGTACATAACACACTGCTCCTCCTCCTCCTCCTCCTCCTCAGACAGGCGCACCACACCTGCTCTACCTGAGCGCCACGCCCTCGCGTGGTGGCAGGGAAAAGGTGTGCGTCCAAAACTTACGCCGGAGAAACAACGCTGCTGGTAAAACTACAATAAAATACTTGCAACTTCCACCTCATGTTTTCCTGCGCTTGGCGTCACCTCTTCTTGGCCTTACGCACAGCACTGGCGGCACGGGCATCACGTACACAGACTAAAAGGGTTCCTGAGTACTGGTTATACACAGACGCCGGCTTGCGTCGGCAATGAAACCCTACAAACCTACTTAATTCAGCTGGATTGAGTAGATTTATAGGGTTTCACTGCCGGCGCTACCTGGCGTCTGTGCATAAGCAAAACCCTGGACCCTTTTTGTCTCTGTACGGTCACTGGGTGAGGACGTCCCACTCTCATCGGGATTTGGAATTCAGTTATTTCGTCTGAAGATGCGATCAGTGACATGCTGAGACGTGATATTACTACTGGATGAAGACTATGAGATTCTTGCTGCTTTTTTTCCTTTTACCCTTCGCTTTGGCGGACCAACAAGTGTCCACTAATAACCAACTTGGAGGAGGAAAAAGGGACGCCCACAGAACTCTTGGTTGCGGTAAGTCGATTCCATCTGCTGGGAGTCACTCATAATGGGAAGGGAGCCCGCATGAAGACTCGCCAGGGGTGGCGCCGTAGGGTAGGCGAGGCAATGCGGCCCCCGGCGTATGCCCCCCATGATTGATTGATTGACTAACTTTCTTTCTGAGAAACTTACATTTCCAGTGTCACAACAAAAAAACATGTATTTTATCATTGATATTAAACAAAATAAAATAAGATCGAATCACAAGGACCCGAAAGACAAAGTGAAAGAAAACGTGAACTTGTGTAAACGAAAATGGAACAAAGAAAACGTCCCAATTTAAAAATGTAACTAAAGTAAAAGTTGAAAATTTAGATATGATAGAAAAAGAAGAAAAACAAAACAAAAACAAAACGAATATAACGAAAGTACCAAAAAGAGACAACAAAACAATTAGATATGTGATATATATATATATATATATATATATATATATATATATATGGGTGTAGATGTTCTAGATAAAGATATCATATAACTTCGGTGAGGAACGAAGAAATCGAAGATAGAACGCAAACTAAATAAGAAACTGATAAACAGTGCAGAGGTAAAACAGCGAAAATCACATCATGAAGATTGCACTACATTAAGCTATGACCGGTTATGCTGTGTAAGGATTAAATGACGCAGCGAAAAAATGCGTAACCTTTTTTGTCCAATAAGTAAAAGTAACAGTGGTGGCTGCTCTATTGCGTTAAGCTTCTTATCAGGTAACCAATTTTTTAATGCACCGAACAACGGTCGGGAAAATGTACTCTGCATAACTGGGGTTTATCGTCATTACCACTGATGTTCTCCTTGGCTTCCTCCCACAAGCGAGTCAATGCTAGGCTCTCGTGAGAATGAGGTGAACAACTGACAAATATAATCGTTATGATATTAACCTCAAAACTGGGGTAGGTCAAGGTGGGGAGGTATGAGGAGAATGCTTGCACTGAGATGGGGCGGGGTGGAGGAGGAGAGAGGAGGGAAGATGAAGGACTGATAAGGGAGAGATGTGGGAATATGAATGAGAGACAGTTAAAGGGGATTGATAGAAATGAAGGCAGATGAAGGAAAAAGGGAAGACTAAAGGGGATTAGTGAGAAAGTTGATGAAAGAAAGGCAAGGGAGGTCGTGGGAGAGGAAGACAGGTGTACAAGATAAAGAAAGATAATACGTGATATGAGGAAGTAAAATACAATGAGTGAAGTTCATACTCACAGAAACGTAACATTGGAAGTTGAATACAGTAAAGATGATGATTCGGCGTGATTTCTGACACTGAACAGGTATCTAATCAAGACGAACACTGCTGCGTGACCTTCCCTTGGTGCCGTGACCCAATTAACCCATTAACATTCATCTGAGTAAATACTAATGCAGCATTAACAATAACAAGCTTTGCCAGAACTTACCATTAATAAGAAAGCTATGTGTG
>CM035187.1:10758452-10790397 GCA_020233015.1 Callinectes sapidus | reverse complement strand
GAGATGAGAGATGAGAGAGAGAGAGAGAGAGAGAGAGAGAGAGAGAGAGAGAGAGAGAGAGAGAGAGAGAGAGAGAGAGAGAGAGAGAGAGTGTCGGAGGGGGTTAAATATTTATTACTATCCTTCCTCTTTTCTCCGTGTACCACAAAGTAGCGATCCAATTGTAAACACGAACACGAGATAAAACGGAATCTCCTCTCCCTTTGACGAACAACGATAGCACCACCACGCACGAACTTGAACAAAGCTCCATCACACAGAACAACTACTACTTAACCCATTCAGTACCATATCGCCGTCTTCATATTAACTATACTTACTATATAACGATTCCTTACAGCTTCATGAACTTGTGTTGGGATTGAAATAGTGAAAACTCTTGTCATTTACCTCCCCACCTCCATAATGTCTTCCTGGTGTCATTAAAATCGTCTAATCATACCATGGACTCGAGATAACTATGCTTTCCAGTACTGAAGGGGCAACATTAAGAGAGAAGAGGAAGCAGAAACAATCAAATAATGCTGAGGGTATTGGCAAGATCACACACCTTCATTCCTTATTAACTCCTTCAATACTGGAACACATTTGTTGTGATTTGGTGTGATTTGACGATTCTATTGACATTAAGAAGGTTCTATGGAGGTCAGAAGATAAATAGCCAAAGTTTACATTGTTTTAATCCCCACATGAGTTTCTGAAGTTGTATAAAATCGACAGATAATAAGCAGAATAAAAAGAAAATACACATTCTAGTACTGAACGAGTTAACAACGAACAGGAACACTCACCCCCTCATTGGAACAGCAGAGGACCAGCAGGACAGCAAGACGTGAGGGTGGCACAAGGGAACCAGCGATCTCCCAGCAGGCTATCTTCACCTCACATGACACTGTTTTACTTCTCTACCAACACTTCCACGCCACTATTGTCTTCCCTGAGTGTTCTGAGGGTTTCAAGGGCACTCTAGTACATCGGGGTAAGTTTGCATCACTCACGATAAAGTAATTAGGCTAAAAACTGCGAAAATTCATCACTGCTTACCTCACGTACGCCAGCACGCTAGCAGATGTCGATTACGTCTTTTGAACCTTCCATTCGGTCCCTGTTTTTGTTTATCTTTCTTTTAGTCCGTACTTTGTAATAATAATGCATGTAAATTCAAGTACAAATGTTTTATTATGCTACAAGTTAGGAGAGAAGCCTATGTGGAAATCATCATGTAATTTTCAAGCTATTCTTTCCTTATTTACCATAATTCTAGTCCCTTATCTGCTGTGTAAATGCAGGATAATGTAGGTTTGATCAGTCTGATTTATTATTATAACGTTAGGTGTAAGAATTATTATAAAAGGCTTATTCTATACATTATTGTTAACCCCGAGGAAAGGGAGTACGTGTCAAGACCAAGACCATGTTAAGAGGAGTAAACACTGACTCGGTAGTTAAAAGGACTCCCTCCCTCCCTCCCTCCCTCCCCTTTCTCTCTCTCCCTCCCTCCTTCCCGCCTCTCTTTCCTTCTCCCCCCGTCCCCCCTCTCTCTCTCTCTTACGTTTTCAGAAGTTACTGCGCATTTCAGGGGCTACTCTATATATTTTCTCTTGATGTCACCAAGTCTTGATGAGTGATGGTAATGGCGGAGTTACTCGGTGAGATTGGTGGTTCTTGGCCACAAGGTGACATTTCTGCCGTAATGACTATTCGGCAAGTGATAGGCATAAGTAAGTATCATTGATGGTTTAACTGGCACCTTAATTAAGTGAACCATCTTTCATTATGTTCTATTTTATATGTTTTGTTTTAGTTTACTTTCTATTTACCAAGGCATGTTTCCCTCTTACATCAACACTCAGCGTTTTCAGTAGCACTTTGCGGAAGGCATACGGTCTAAAATCATTTGCCCAAATAGGCAAAGGATTCCTCTGAAAACGATAGTAACACTGCCTTGTATGTAGGTATGTAAGTATGTATGTATATATATATATATATATATATATATATATATATATATATATATATATATATATATATATATATATATATATATATATATATTAGCACCTTGGAATTTTATGCTATTATTATTGTTGCTACTGATGTTCTTATTGTTTATATTCGGGAAGCATTGTTTATCTTGGGCTGCCTGTCTGTCTGTCCGTCTGTTTCCCTGTCTATCTGCTTGTCTGTTTGTCTGTCTGTCTGTACATCCGTGCGTGACGATGTGACCCACGAGGCGAGACGAGGTGATGGTGCCAGGCAGGACTTTCCTTCTGGGAGGGGTGGCTGGGTGGGTGGGTGGGTGGGTGGAGTGAGTCAAGTCACCGCACACGTGCAAATCAACTCCTGAACCACAAGATAAACTAGATCGAATAAATAAAGAAGAATCATTATAGGCATTGAGCTAGAACATCCTCGAGTGTCATCGCCGTTGGTCGGCACTCAGCATCATGAACAACATCAATAGCATGTGCATTCCTAGTAACAGTTTAGGGGGAACTAAACAAAGTAAACAACGTCTAGCTTGGGCATGCTGGTTCATAGAAAACGTCAGATGTTACTCGTAGCCTGACGTAGTTTTGATTCTTTTATATACAATTTCTTTATGTATACTTAAAAGCCTTTCTCCGTATGCAACTACAGCTTGAATGCTGAAAAGATGAATATTGTCATTGCATAAGTATGTTTTATCATTACTATCACCATTATCATCTATTCTTTATGTCAAAAGTTTATTTAATCTGCTCATCCTAAAAATATCTTCTTCAGTAAATAGAACAAGGTATTAGACATATAGAGAAGTGATATATAAAGAAGTCACAGTTAGAAAAGGTAATACCAAGATTTGAGGGGGAAAAGACCAAAGAAAATAATATTTTTTCGTTCATTTTTTCTTTTTTTTTCTTTTTTTGTCTATCAACGACTTTATCAGATTTTTCAACCTATATATTTATGTATGTATTTGTCTCGTCATTTCTCTCTCTCTCTCTCTCTCTCTCTCTCTCTCTCTCTCTCTCTCTCTCTCTCTCTCTCTCTCTCTCTCTCTCTCTCTCTCTCTCTCTCTCTCTCTCTCATCTACCAAAGAATAGTACCAAGACGAGTAGCATATCAAAGTACATATTACAAAACCCACATGGCCTATGCAAGAGAAAGTTCTGGTTCTGCTGCCAGGCACACGTGTGGTAGACACTTCCTAGTGAAGGTTATCTGGAAAACGACTCAATACTCTCTACTTTTGAGCAACATTTTGGCGAGGCTGGAAGAAAAAAAAAATGGTTAGACTTTGCGAATCCGAGAAGAAAAAATTAGGAAGAGAAAGAAAGCAAAATCAAAACTGGTTGAGGTGTGTGACTGTTGCTATTAGACAAGAGAGAAAGCATTTTATCATGACAAATTTGAAAAAAAAAATTGGGAGAAAAAGAAAGAAATTTGGGTGATACCAGAGTGAGAGAGAGAGAGAGAGAGAGAGAGAGAGAGAGAGAGAGAGAGAGAGAGAGAGAGAGAGAGAGAGAGAAGGCACATAAATGAAAAGAATGGGCACTAAAAACCAAAACAAAGAAATCAGTAACGGAAAGGAATGAAAAGAAAGAAGTAGGAGAAAAGAACGGAGAGAAGGAGGAGGAGGAGGAGGAGGAGGTGAGAGAGAAGAAGAAGAAGCTGACTCGCAACTTGGAGGCACAGTGGAGGAAACAGGTTAGGAAATGATTCTTATAATTTTCTCCTCCCTCCCTACCCGCCCCTCCACCTCCTCCACCTCCTCCTCCTCCTCCTCCCCCTCCTCCTCCTCGCTTCCCTTCTTCTCTCAGTGAAAGGGAAAGTGCATGATGCGACAATGTGGAGAGGAAGAGAAGGGAAAGAAAACCCAGGAAATTAAGGTACAGAGAGAGAGAGAGAGAGAGAGAGAGAGAGAGAGAGAGAGAGAGAGAGAGAGAGAAGGGAAAGGAAATAATTAAAAGATAAACAGGACATGAGCTAAACGAAGGGAAACGCAACAAAGAAATGGATAAAAATACAAAGAAAAAGGAAAGAAAGAAAAAATGAAGATAATACGAAAGAAAGAGAAAAAGTGATGAATTAAAGCCTGAACATTTTTTCCTCCTCTTTATCTTTTTTCTTTCTTTACTTACTACTTCTCTGCTTATGTTGATGTTTGTTTGTTAATTGACCTGTCTTACCATGCGTTTGTTTGTTTATTCCTATTCTTGTTGTTTTTTCCACCTCTGTGTTAGTTTGTTTGTTTGTCTTTGTACATAATTTCTTTGGAAGTTTATTTCTGTATATTTGTCTACACATCAATTTTATTCATTCATCTGTCTATTCCCTGTTTTTTCTTCTATCAACTTGTGTACATCTCTTTGTTTAGTGTATCTGAATGTCTCTGTGTCAACCCAACATACTGTATTCCGTTATACAGACAGAGAGATAGAGAGAGACAAGACTTATACACAGATAAGAAGGAAAGTGAAAAATAGTGACAGTCTCTTACTCTCTTCATCTATTAATTTCTATCTATCTATCTATCTATCTATCTATCTATCTATCCATTTATCTAAGACGGACATCCTTTCTCTGAACTTGGGTAACAGAGAGAGAGAGAGAGAGAGAGAGAGAGAGAGAGAGAGAGAGAGAGAGAGAGAGAGAGTTGAAGATGACGCAGTGTGTTTATGGGCCAGTAAGCAGACATTCCTGCTTCGAATACATTGAAGCACTGATATCCGTGGGAAAAAAGGGAACAAAAAAGTGAAACAATTGGTAAATGATAAGAATGAAAGTTGTGGAGGGCAACCTAGTGACACACACATTCAACACACACACACACACACACACACACACACACACACACACACACACACACACACACACACACACACTGATAAGGATGACACCGTGAAGAGTTAGGAGGAGGAGGGAGATCCAAAACTCGATTAGATTGTGAGGAGGAGAAAAGGGGGAATTAGAAGTGAAAGAAGGAGGAGGAGGAGGTGGAGGAGGAAGAGATATGATCTGAAAAGCATCCTCCATTTCTCTCTCTCTCTCTCTCTCTCTCTCTCTCTCTCTCTCTCTCTCTCTCTCTCTCTCTCTCTCTCTCTCTCTCTCTCTCTGATAATGATGATGAAGGGTAATGAGCAAGAAGAAATGAGAATAATAAATAAACACACACACACACACACACACACACACACACACACACACACACACACACACACACACACACACACACACACATGAAAAGGTCAATAACATTTCATTCTTTATGTTTTTTCTCTTTTGCAGTTCTTTCCTTTCTAGCTGCTCTCTCTCTCTCTCTCTCTCTCTCTCTCTCTCTCTCTCTCTCTCTCTCTCTCTCTCTCTCTCTGTCTTTTCGTTCCTCATTTCCATTTTCCCTTCTCGCTTCTGCTATAGATATGGATATAAAGAGAGGATACAAAGAGAGACAGAGAGATAAACTGTTGTTATGTTATATTATTGTATGTGTTGCTGTTGTGTTTTCATTTTGCTTTAGTTATTGCTATTGGTGTTTACTTTTTTTTCCTTTTTTTTCCTATCCTTCGCCTAAGTCTTCTTATTGTGGAAGTTTTCTCCTTTTTTTTACTTGTTCTTATTCATGTTTTTTTTCCTTTCAGTTTTCTTGCTGCTCTTATTCTTGTGTCTTCTTCTTTTCTTTTTATTTATTATGTTTTTTATTCTCTTCTATTTTTTCTTCTTCTCTCCTTCTTTTTCTTTTTTTTCTTCTTCTTTTCTTTCTCCTTGTTGTTGTTGTTGTTGTTGTTGTTGTTGTTGTTAATATTCTTCTTCTTCTTTTTCTTCTTCTTCTTCTTCTTCTTCTTCTTTTTCTTCTTCTTCTTCTTCTTCTTCTTCTTCTTCTTCTTCTTCTTCTTCTTCTTCTTGGTGGTGATGGCGGTGGCAGTTTCTTGACGTGATGCATAACAAGGCAGACCACAAATTCTCCCCTCCGAAGGTTCGAATCCCGCTGCAGACACGCGAGGAAACAAGAGATGCGTCCTGTGGTGAAGCGCAGTGTATGATTATGTCAGGTCAGTCACACACACACACACACACACACACACACACACTAGCTCAGACCTCATACTTTCTCTGAACTTTCACACTCTTGCTCTCAGTAGGCACGCATACGCGCGCGCGCGCGCGCGCGCTCACATACATACACACACACACACACACACACACACACACACACACACATACACACACACACACAAACCGAATAAAATACATCAAATATCACAGCACTATTGAAAAAAGTAAACCCATACTAACTGAGAGAGAGAGAGAGAGAGAGAGAGAGAGAGAGAGAGAGAGAGAGAGAGAGAGAGAGAGAGAGAGAGAGAGAGAGAGAGAGAGAGACAAAAGGAGAGTGAGAGAGAGAGAGAGAGAGAGAGAGAGAGAGAGAGAGAGAGAGAGAGAGAGAGAACGGTAGACGAAAATAGAAAGAAACATGCATAAAAACCGTAAAAGAAAAGGTGGCAAGAAAAAAAGAAAAAAACAAAAAACGTGAAATTGCCCTGCCAGGTATGAAAACTTCCTGTACTTGGCATCATGGAGGGATCAGAGAGTAGGCACCGGCTGGGGGTATAAAAGAAGGCAGGCGGGTGATTGGGCAAGTCAGTCCGTGTTCGGCTGCGATATGGTAAGCATCTCCTGTGTCTTCTCTTTTAGCATCTCTCTTTTATGTTTGTTTACATGTTAAGCAGTGCAAGATAGCAAAGGGTAAAGGTTTAATACTGTTTGTTTATGTACTTAGTTTTCTGGTTGTTTGTTTGTTTGTTTGTGGTTAATTATGCATGTGTGTTTTGTAGTAGTGCTGGATGTTTGTTTACCTGTTTGTTTTTCCAGGAACTTTGGTTGTGGTTACTTTGAGTGTTTTGTTTAGTCATTGAAGTGCTTTTATTTATTTTGGTTAGACTGAAACTATTGTTTTTGTTTTTATTGTGGTAGTTGGGGTGAAGTTTGACATTGTGGTGTTCATGATAACAGTGATAGTAGTGGTGTGTTGTTGTTGTGTTGTTGTTGTTGTTGTGTTGTTGTTGTTGTTGGTGGTGGTGGTGGTGGTGGTGGTGAAGCTACATACCACAATTAGAAACATTCAACGTAATATTATTGTGATCTGTGTTTCTTTCCTTCTGTTTTCTTTCTCTTTTCTTTTCACTCACACTTTCTCTCCCCCTCACTCCTCTTTTCCTTCTATTTTCGCCCCCTTCCCACCTTTCTTCTCTGCTCTTATCTTTTTATTTCATCTTTCTTCACACATGAGAGAGAATAGGCGGGGGGAGATAGAGAGTAGGAGAGAGAAGAGAGAGAAGAGTCTATTCTAGATATATAGATCTATATCTAGATAGAAGAGAGATGATATATTATATATATATATATATATATTCTCTCGTACATATTGCCTTTCTTTTTCCTCTTCCTGGCCACTTTCTCTTCTCCATTCTTACCACTCATCGCTTCCAGTCGTTTTCTTTTCCCTCCTCTTCCTCCTACTCCTCCTTTCTTTCCTTCTCCTCCTCGTTCTCCTCCTTCCTTTTCTTCCCATCCCTTTTCCTTTTTCTTACACTCTCTTAACTTTTTACCAAACTCACAAAACATGCTATTTTTTTCTCTTCTTTTTCGTCTTATTAGTTCTTGCTCTTCTTGTCCTTATTTCTTCTGCGGTTTGTAAATTCGTTTTTCCTTTGTGTTCCCTCTCTCCACCAAATATACGAAATATACTCTTCCTCCTGCAGAAGTCGGTGACGGTGGCCTGTGCCGCCGCCCTTCTGGTGGTAGCGGCACTCCCCTTCTCACAATGCCAAGTGGAGCGATCACTCAGTGCCCAGAACGATGCCCTGAGGATACAAGGCCCCAGTGACCCATCCCGTGGCACTCCTGAACAAAGATCCACTACTGAAGAAGGTGCAGAAGGGGAGGGTCCTCGTCAGGGACCCCACCTCGGGTTTCTGACTGATGGTGTGCTGACCAGAGAAGGAATTGAGAAGAGCCTGTCAGTGATCCAAGGCGCCCTGGACGGGGAAGACTCCTCTGGCCTGGTGGTGGTGCCCGGACAAGGTGGTCCTGTCAAATCCTTCACTGAGAACGGGGAAAGCCAGACTGCAGTGAAGAAGTTGCAAGGACGTGAGGGACCAGGAGTGAGGGGAGATCATTTGACACAAGCAGAACTTTTGGCGCAAGGAGAAGGAGGAGAAAGAGGGAAGAGAGGTGAAGGACAAAGATTTGAAGCTATAGGTTTAGGGGGAGGACGAGGAAGAACAAGCGACATCTTAGTTCAAGGAGGAGGAGGGCGTGTAATACAAGTAGCGGGAGGAGGAGGAGGAGGAGGTGGCATTATTGGAGGAGGGCGAGGAGGTAAAGAGATTTTCATTCAAGGAGGAGGACAGAGAGTAATTGGAGGAGGAAATATTGTCCATCAAGGAGGAGACAGAGGAAGAGTACTAGTTAGAGGAGGAGGACTGGGAGGAGGAAATGTTCTCATCCAAGGAGGGGGAGGAGGAGGAGGAAGAGGATTTGTAGGAGGAGGAGGTGGAGGAGGAAATGTAATAGTAGGAGGAGTACTAGGAGGTGGAGGAGGAAAAGTAGGAGGAGGAAACTTCATCGTTCAAGGAGGTGGTGGAGGAGGAGGAGGAGGAGGAGGAAGAAATACTTTCATTCAACAAGGAGGAGGAGACATAAGAAGAGTAATTGGAGGAGAAAAATTAGGAGGAAAAATAAGCAGCTCTACCATAGACCTTGGAGACTTCTTTGTTCGGAAAGGAGGCGCAAGGCGGGACCAAGGAAGAGGAGGAGGAGGAGGAAGAGACATATTACTGCAAGGAGGAGGAGGAGGAGGAGGAGGAGACATATTTCTACCAGGAGGAGGAGGAGGAGGAGGAGACATATTTCTACCAGGAGGAGGAGGAGGAGGAGGAGACATATTTCTACCAGGAGGAGGAGGAGGAGACATATTTCTACCAAGAGGAGGAGTACTACCAGGAGGAGGAGGAGGAAACATATTACTACCAGGAGGGGGACAACAGATCATCGAAGTAGTAAGAGGAGGAGAAAAGAGAATTTTACAAGACGACTACAGACTACAGGGATTACTTGGAGGAGGAGCGCAAGGAAGGCCCAGGATAGAAAGAGGAGGAGGAGTAGGAGGAGGACAGCAGAACTTCGCCATCCTAAATGGATTCATACCAGCAGGAGGAAACTTCAGGATTAACAGTGTCCAAGGAGGAGGAGGAGGAGGAGGAGGTGGAGGAAAGCAGTTTATTGTGCCTGGGGAAGGACGCCCCCAGATCATAACTCACAGGACCCAAGGAGCTCCTGGAGGTGTCCCTGAAGGAGGACCTGTGAACCTTCGCCCGATCACTGTCAATAGAGGAAGGGAAACACTGACAACATCATCAGCAGGAGCAAGAGAAGGTGGACAACCATCAGGAGTAGTAGCAGAAGGTGGAGCGGTCACACCAGAAGGAGAAAAACCCGCGGGAGGGGCAGGAAACCCTTCACTGGTGCAGGCTAGAGGAGGACAAGTAGTAGGAGGAGATCTTCAAAAAATCATCAATTCTATTCTGAGCCAAAGTCAAGAGAAGAATCCCGCAGAAGGAAACAAAGTGATCTTCTTAGGTGAAGGCAATGCGTTTGAAGGACTGAGAGAGGAAGGAGCCGCTGGACCAGATGGAGTAGGAACCATCAGGGCCATTAACACTGCATCTGAAGGTCAGGCTTTGGGTGGAGGAAGTGGAGAAGAGAAAAAAAGAGGAGGTAGAACTGTAACTTTTAACAGTGGACCAGGAATAGAAAGTAGAGAAAGTGGAAGAGGTGAAAGTGAGAAGATATCTAATAAAGGTGGAGAAGGAGGAAGAAGAGGAGGAAGAGGAGTCCTGAAGCCTATTAACAATGGCAACCAAGGAACAGTAACTGGAGGAGGAGGAGGAAGACGAGAAGAAGGAAATGTGGATGAATTGAGATTGGTTATAGGAGATGGAAGAGATCCTAACATTATCAATGGTGCAGTAAGAAGTGGAGGAGAAGGAATCAAAACTGGAGGTGGATCAGTCAGTCCGAAACAACCTGACTTTGGTAATGGATTTGTACGGCACGTGGATGAGGAACAAAGTAGACCAGATGGAAGAAGAGGACCAGGGTCACAAGTGGACAAAGCTCAAGTGGAAACATCAAGACCCACTGGCCAAGGTGGAATAGTAAAGCTGGACTTGCACAGGTCGAATAGTGAACCCATATTCAGAGACCATACTAAAACAAGAAATGTGGAAAGAGAGCCAAGTGGACAGCAAGTGGATGACAGGAATATCTACCAGGGTCCCAGTGGTCTCGAAGGGCAGAAATTAGATGGACTGAGAGATCAACGTGGAATAAGAGTGAATCCACCTTTGGCTCAACTTCCACTAAAAGGTGGAGACCAGAAAAAGATAGAGGCTCCTGTACGACACTTAGACACAGCAGGTGGAGGAGGCCGAGACAGAGTAGCAGTAACAGGTGGAAGTGGAAGAGATAGTGGAAGGGATGGTGGAAGAAGAACAACATTACCACCGGTAAAACTCCATTCACAAAGGAACCCACAGGACTCCACAGAGGGAAGAGTGAAAACCATCAGTCCTCAAGGCCAGGGAGTGAGACAAGGCCAGCAGCAACCTCTGATTACCAACACAGCACGCCCTGCAGTACTACCAAAGCCAGTCTCCAGCCTCGCCCGTGCTAATCCTAACGTTCGCAGACCTGAAGGAGGCCCAGGAGGCTTTGTAGGAGGCCAAAGAACACAAAACATCAAACACCAAGAATCCTTTGGGCGAGGTCGAGGATCGGATCAGAGCAGAGGCTTCAGTACCTCTTTGGAGTACTCTGGCGGTGCCACTTCCTCCGTAACTATCAACTTCGGGGAGGCTTCAAAGCAGAAGACTTCGAGACCAACAGGAAACTCAGAAGATGCCTTTGCGGGCTTCAAGGGACTGAAGAAAAATTCAGCAACTTCCCAGGGGGCTTTGTCAGGAGGTTCCCGAGGGACTTCGTCGGTTCCCCAAAGGATTCAGCAAGCGAGTCTTCAGCAATCTTCAAGAAGGCCTTCAGGAGTTGCTCAAGGGGTATCAGCAGCTCCCCGCAAAAATGTGCAAGGAAGCTCCCCTGGTGGTTTCCAGCCGGATCCTGCAAGGCCTTCAGGAGGTTCTCAAGTTCTAGGCACTGCACAGCTGGTTCAGAGAGGTTCTCAAGGAATTCCAGCAGGTTCTCAAGGAGTTTCAGCAGCTCCCCAGAGAATTCCGCAAGGTGGCTCTAGAGGGACTGCAGGAGCTGTAGGAACTGCTCAACTAGTTCAAGGAGGTTTCCAAGGGCCTGCAACAGGATCTCACAAGGTTCCACAAAGAGGCATCCAAGGAGGTTCTCAGGGGCCTACACGAAATTTCCAAGGAGTTTCAGGAGGAGCACAACTGGGAGGTTCCCAAAGGGTTCCACGAGAAGGGACTCAAGCAGCTACACAAGGCGGCAACACTGAGACCAAAATCACCTTCGTTGATACTTCTGCTTTATCCTCCCCGGATTCCCCTGCCGCCGGCGCCCTCGGTACCCTACCTGACTTGAGCCAATACCCACCAGGTGTTTGGAAGATCAGTGGGTAGTTAAGTGGCGTGAGTCATTGAGTTGTTGTTGTTACTTACTATAGAAGACGACCCTTTCACTGTCATTGCATGTCTCGTGAAGTTTCGGTCAATTGTTCTGGTGATAGTTTAAGGTTTGAGGAGTGACTTTGAAAACTGAACGGTAGTAAAATGAGAGATGGACCTGTCTTGGTATTTTCAGCGGCCATATTTAAGACTCTGTTGAATAATGTGGTGCAAAATCATCCAGTTGGAGTTTTACGGTCAAAAGCATTGAAAGTGTTTAATGTCCCATCAGTTCTTATTGACTTTTTTTCCATTTTTATATTATAGAGGAAATAGGTAGCCATTTTCTTATTTCCTCTATTTTCATAAACTAGTGATATATACGTTTTCTCATTTTTTCCGTTATTTTTCCCTCTAAAGCAATGCACAGTAGTAAATTGAATGCATAAACATGTTATTCATGGAAGCCTATAAGCAAATCATGTTTATTTTGCATACAGTATTAATGCATTTATTACTGTTATCTTTTTTTATTGTTATTGTTATCGTTATGATTCGACAAGTCATTCCTGGTAAGATTGTTGAGTATTATCATTACTTTATGTATACGTTACTATTATTATTATTATTATTGTGATATTCCCTTTATCTGGACATTCCAAAAATGCAATGTGGTGTTGATATGTGTGTATACGTGTGTATGTAATAGTGGCGTCAATATACTTACAGAGTTTATATTTTTCCAAAGCTGTCTGGTTATTACAGCATATTATAATAAAGACATGAAAGCAAAAACATCACCTCTACATATTTTGAACCCTCTTGTCTTTGGGTGCTGGGAGTGTAGAACAAAAGGAGAGGAGTTAGTAGGATGCAAAAGATATCAAAGAAGGGAGATGAGAGGAGAGACAAGAATAGAGAAGAAAGATAAAGTTAGGAATGAATTGAGACCTAAAGATTAAAGTGAAGAGAACAAGCATACGAACGAGTAAGAAGGAAACTAAAGGTTAAATGAAGAAACCTGAAATATGAAGAGAGAGGGAGAGAGAAGTAAAGAAGGAATAAAAGCTTTAATTAAACACAATAAAGCAAGAATGAAGAGTAGAGAAGCTGATATTGTAAAAAGGAATTCATTCTCCTGTTAAAATGAAAGTGTGTATTAAAATGGAGAAGTTAAGTTTGGAGTATAGCTTTATATAGATGGTGTATTCGCAATAATTCTTTTATTTTTCTTCTTTCTGTTTGTTCTTTTATTCTCATTGTCTTATCTATCTCTGCTTTTTTTATTCAGTATATGTATCAAATAAGAGAGATGGAGCAGAAAAAAAGAGAAATTTTGCACCAAAGGAGGAAAAAGAGAGAAAATGAAGTAACAGTGGTAGAAAATATTAAAAACTGGTAAGAGATAATAAATGAATAAATAAATAAAGAAAAAAAAGTAAAAAAAAGAATGCCACTAACATGCACAAAAATAGTAAAAGTAGATTCCAATATTAAAAAAAAAGAAACAAGGATGCAAATATCAAACAAACAAGTATACAAGTGCATTATTTACTCAACTTTAAATATTCAAAAGTAATTTCTCTCTCTCTCTCTCTCTCTCTCTCTCTCTCTCTCTCTCTCTCTCTCTCTCTCTCTCATAACCCAGAGCAAAATTAACATTCTTGTTTTCGAAATTACTTTCAAGAAAAAATAAAAAGTGAAAGTAAGAGAGAGAGAGAGAGAGAGAGAGAGAGAGAGAGAGAGAGAGAGAGAGAGAGAGAGAGAGAGAGAGATTAGGTAAAAGATACAAAAAGACAAAAGCAAGAAGAAAAAAGAATAATGAAAGCAAAACAAGTTACCCGGAAATAAAAATTTTGCAAGTTCAACATATCTTTCTACTTTCTTTAAAGATAAGAGAGAGAGAGAGAGAGAGAGAGACAGAGAGAGAGAGAGAGAGAGAGAGAGAGAGAGAGAGAGAGAGAGAGAGAGTGTGTGTGTGTGTGTGTGTGTGTGACGCGTCCATCAGTACTCCTTTGTTATGTGTGTGTGTGTGTGTGTGTGTGTGTGTGTGTGTGTGTGTGTGTGTGGATAAGAGGTCAACAAGGGTTATGAACGCATCTTGGGTGGGGCATGGGCTTTGTGGATGGGCGCGGCGTGGCGTGGCGTGGGATGGTGTGGAGGGGGGGGGAGAGGTGGATGGGCAGGGAGGGGTGGTGAGTGGTGGGTGGAGTAGGCATGCGATGGACAAAAAGTTGCATTGGAAAGGAGATTGAAGAGAAAGCGTCGGCAAGCAAAGTATGTAAGGAAAATAAAATCTAACTAAGAGAGAGAGAGAGAGAGAGAGAGAGAGAGAGAGAGAGGGGGGGGGGGGGGGAAAAGATAGCAATACATTTTTAATTGAGTCTTTATCTCTCGCTTCCTTTCTTTCCTCCAATTCCTTTTGCCGTTTCCTCTTTTCTTTCTTTTTTCTTCCTTAATATCTTATTTCGTTCATTTTTTAACATCATTTTTAGTTTTGTTATTGCGCAGAAACGAGCTTTATAAATATCCAATCACGTAACTTAAAATATATGAACAAATAAAAATATTGTTAGTCTCCCATAAGATAAAACTGTTTTCTTTGATGTTGTCACAGAGAAAATGGAATCCCCTTTTTTATTATTAAGCTTTGAAATGAAAATACAGAATCAAGAAGTGTTTCCTTTGTTCAGGGCTTACTTTGGATTATGTAGAGTAGCAATTCTGTGCATAATCATTCCTTATCTTACAGTATTAAGCGGAAATAAAAACAAATAAATCCCCCCTTTTTCAGATAAGTAGGTAATCTAACAACTTCCCATTTTTTTCCCTTTAATGACCTTTTTACCAGAATATGTAGACGAGACTATCTATTTATTTAACCATTTCAGGTGACACAAAGCTAAGACGACATCTTCTTAACTAGAGATGCGGCAAGATGGGATGGAAGACGAAAGTGGAGGAATGTGGAAGGAATACTCGAAGAAATCAGAAAAAGTGGATGAAAAGAGGAGAGACTTGAGTAAAGATGAAGAAATAAAGACATGTGACATATTTACGCACTCCTTGTCTTACCCATTCCTCTTAACTAACAGAAGGTGATGTAGTAACCCACATCTTTCCTTACACATCATTACTTAAGCACCAAAAGTGATCCCGTTGGTAAGAGGAACAGTGATGTAAGAGGAGGGACAGTGATGAAACACACGTGGTGGTTCCCTTCCATCTCGCTGCAATAACGAGTGAGTAAGTGAGTGCGTTCCTGGGCGCGGCGTGGTGTGTATGGGGCTGAGGGAAGTGTCTGGGCCTCTCATGAACGCGTGGACAGCAGGACGGGAGCTGCGAGAAGTGTGAAAGGTGAAGAAATGTGTGTGTGTGTGTGTGTGTGTGTGTGTGTGTGTGTGTGTATAATTCGCCCTGTTCATCTATTTTCGTTGGTTGTTTCTTGTTGTTTATTGATGTGTGGGTATGTTTCTCTATCTCTTCCCCCCCCCCCCTCTCTCTCTCTCTTAAGTGGTATACTATCATATCATTGTTCTATTCTTTTATTCTTTTGCTTTGATATATTTATTTTATTTTATTCTTTTTATGTATATGTCTTCTATTTTAACGTTGTGACAAGTGTATGATATAAACAATGCGGTATGTTAGGTGCATTGTCATTTGATTTTACGTGATATATATATTATGTTTTACTGTTAAATTTATATCGTTTTTTTTTACTTCACATTTGGTTATCATTGATTTGTCGTATATTACTCGTGTTTGTTTAGGTGTAATGATGTAACAACCACTTTTGAATCTGAATCTGAACCCGAGACTGAATCTGAATCTCTCTCTCTCTCTCTCTCTCTCTCTCTCTCTCTCTCTCTCTCTCTCTCTCTCTCTCTCTCTCTCTCTCTCTCTCTTGATGTTGGCCTTACTGAAATACTGATAACTTTTGTAAACTTTATTTAATGTAAGTTTGTCTATATGTCTCTCGTCTTCAGAGCTTCGCCACCACAATGGAACACAAAAGAACAACAAGTACCAGCAGACTCATTGCCCTTTAGTAGCTTATCTGTGGTAAAATCATGTTATCTAAATACATAGGATAAAAGGAATGTAAAAAAAAATAAAAAAAATAATGGAATAATAAATAAATAGAAGAAATAAATAAATAAGACGCCACACTGGGGTAATAAGGCGCCCCCCGTCGGAGTGTGACAGTTAACAGCGACCTTGTGGTTGAAGAGGGTAGTTAACGCGATAATTGGGTCGTTAGCGGTAATGTGATGGTGGAGGTGGTGGTGGTGGTGGTGGTTAGGGTGGTGTAAAAAGAATGAACTGCGTAGTTGATGTTGAGTCGTTAGGTAAATATGTGTTGTTAGTGATGGTGGTGGTGATGGTGGTAGTGGTGGTGGTGGTCTCTCTCTCTCTCTCTATCTCCTCTCTCTCTCTCTCTCTCTCTCTCTCTTCCTCTCTCTCTCTCTCTCTCTCTCTCTCTCTCATTATTATTATTATTATTATTATTATTATTATTATTATTATTATTATTATTATTATTATCATTATTATTATTATTATTATTAGTAGTAGTAGTATTGTTATTTATTATTATTATTGTTATTATCATTATTATAATAATTAAAATTATCATTACTACTATTAATTAACATTAATATGATTGTTTTTTCTTTTTCAGTGCGTTGAGATCGAAAAGATTGGAAGTGAAACGTGGAAAGAAAACTATGCATAAAAAATTATAAATATAGAAATAAATAGAGCTCGGTTGAAGTGTAGGAAAATGGTTTTAGAATTTTTCTAGTGAAATTTAATGAATAGAGCAAAAGAAAACAGAAAACAGAAAAAGAAAAGCCAGATTTTGAAGGCCACGGGCAGTATCAAATAACAATAATAATAACAAAATGAATAGAAAATAAATAAATATGTCTTTTGGATACAAGAATGAAAAAGAAGAAAGTTAATGAAAGGGAGACCATCAGTGAATGATGGGCATTAAGATAAAGAAAAGTGAAAGTAGAATAGTTAGGAAAACAAGTAAATATGCCCCAGGAAGAAAAATTAGGAAAGAAAAGATATAATTATAAAAGATATGAGTGCAACTTAAGTGGAACTAGAAACAAGATAATGAAGTTTTCTAAGTTAATAGAAAAATTGAGTTGGTTTTGTGAATTCAGTGATGGACACTTGAAAATATGAAAAATTGAAAAGGAGAAAGAAAGAGGAGGAGAAGGAAGAGAAAACAAGAGGAGGAGGAGGAGGAGGAGGTGGTGGTGGTGGTCCTGGTGAATGTGTTTCTAAAAACTATAAAACTGAAATTGTCTGAGAAAAGAGAATAATTAAAACGTGTGAGTGCGCATGCGCGCGCATGTGTGTGTGTGTGTGTGTGTGTGTGTGTGTGTGTGTGTGTGTGTGTGTGTGTGTGTGTGTGTGTGTGTGTGTTTATATGTGTGTGTTTGCTACTGTGTGTTAAAAGGTCGGCATTACTTTTGACACACACACACACACACACACACACACACACACACACACACACACACACACACACACACACACACACACAGACGGCCTGTTTCTGGAGTTGTAAAAAAGTGTGTCAGCCTTCGTGTGAGTGAAAGTTGTTCCCAGTTGTAAGAAAAACACTTGAAATCTGGAAAAAAAGAAAAGAAAACAAATGTAAACGACAAATCTGGCGAGTTTACAGTATGGCAAGAGGAAGGAAGAGGAACAAGGAGAGAAGGAAGACGGCAAATGGTGAGTGTTCCTTTTTATCATTCTTCTGTACTTTGTTTGTCTCGATGTTGCAGAAAAAAAGTAAGGAAATGAAGTGGTCTACGTTACCCAGCCCTCAGTCACAGAAAACGGGCGACTGATAGCAAGAACAAGCAGAATAGCAGAATAGTTACTCCCTCCTGTACCATAATGCATTTTCGTATTTATTTTGCTTAATTGTCTATTTTTCTCAGCTTCAGAAACTCATGTGGGGATTAGAGTAATACAGACTCTGGTCATTAACCTTCTGACCTCCACAGACCTTTGCTAATGTCAATGCAATCGTCTGATGACACTCAAAACTCAAGTAAAAAGTGCCCCAGTACTGAAAGGTTTCAACTCGCACCAGCCAGTCAAGATTCACCTAACACTGTATTTACCCGATAGTTAACAATACCATCGGAATCTTCGTATGTCAATCCTTTTTATGAATGGAATTACTGAGCTATTGAAGGCTTGAAATCATTAGAATCGCTTGCACTGTCTGAAAAGGAATTGTAACGAACACCTTCAGTACTGGGACACATGTTTACGATTATATTGATATCAGAAGCAGTCGATGGAGGTCAGAATATTTATAGCGAAACTGTACTATATTGACCCCCTTAAGTATTTCTGAAGTTGTATAAAATCGTGTAATGATAAGCAGAATAAATATGAAAATGCGTCTCATTACTGAAGGGATTATAATAGATTCTGAGTTGGGAGGGAGCCAGAAGGTGTGTTATGAGGGAAGGGGCAATAGAGGGGGCATTGATTTTTGTTGCTATGCGTACTTATTAGGCAATTGGTTTCACTTTTTCCTTGCTTAATCATAGTTATATATATATATATATATATATATATATATATATATATATATATATATATATATATATATATTTGTTTGTCGTTCTCGTTCTTGTTTTTCTTATTTTACGTCTTTTTCTCCTCCTCCTCCACCTCCTCCTCCTCCTCCTCTTCCTTCTTCTTCTTCTTCTTCTTCTTCTTCTTCTTCTTCTTCTTCTTCTTCTTCTTCTTCTTCTTCTTCTTCTTCCTCAGAGTGATGAAGAGAAAAAGAGAATGTGAAAGAGATAGAGACAGAGATAATGGTCGAATTTCTTTATTGTGTGTTACTTATTCGTAAAATCATTATAAATAAGATTTTCAGTATTTTGTTTTGTTTTGGCAGTTAGAGTGTGAGTGTCTTTCCCTTGCTCCCATGAGAGGGAAATGTGGAGACGAGAAGACAGAGATGGACAGACTGAGAAAGAGAGATATGGGAAGGGGGAGGGAGAGGGAAAGGGTAGTTGAATGGATGACTGGTCGTATAGGTGGGTGTTATTCTTAATAATGACATCCACCATAGCCGCAGCCGTATCTGCCGCCACCGATGCCACCACCGATAAAGCTGTTGCCGCCGAAGCCACCACCCAGGCCGCCGAAGCCGAAGCCACCGCCGCCACCGCGAACCAAAACGGTCCTTCCTCCTCCGTAGCCAGTGTTTCCGAATCCGGTGTTGAAGATACGGGTGTTGCCGTAACCACCTCTGATTCCACCACCTAAGCCACCGAAGTTTCCGAGTCCACCACCGAAGTTGCCGAAGTTACCCACGCCGCCGAAAACACCACCGGGCATCGCCACGGCCACGCCGCAGAGGGCCACCAGTGCCAGGAGGATGAAAGATTTCTGCAAAGAGAATTTGTGTGTGAAGGAAAAGACGAAGAAGTAGGTAAAAGAAAAAAAATAAAGTAGTAGTACAAGAAGTAATGGTGGAAAGAGGACAGAAGAAAAAAAATAAGAATAAGAAGGAAACAGTGATGATAATGAACACACGTCTATACGTAACAATAGCAGAGTGAAGTCCCTGAAAAGAAAATAGCAGTGTGTGCCTTGCTTAGAAACTCAGGTCAGAGGGAACGTGTTTGAAGGCTCAGGGCGATAAAAGGACACCATCTCTAGAACCAGCCCAGTGTGATGAGTGAACGGCTCTCGCTCTGGTTACACGCCGCATTTACAAAAATAGATCACCTTTCCGGTCCAGAGTATTTGAAACTGGATTAAACTGACGCCTTTTCTAGATCACGGCCAGGTAATTAATTAGGGACAGGTGGTGGCGATACCTTGCCTAACCATCTGTTACTTAATTGTTCAGTGATGTAAAAACCTCAAACGCATTATTCACAAAAGGAACAAAAAGAAGAACAAGCAGCAACAGACGTGTTGGCCCTTACGAGACTGTCTATCATTAGGATAGCAAATATCTGAATAGAATTTTTGATGTTAAAAAAAAAAAAAAAAAATCATTTGTTTCATGAATGGAGTTGGGAAAGAGTAATTTCTTCCTAGGTGTTTCAAGATAGACGAAATGTATAGGTGAGTTAATTATTTCAAAAATGTATGTGGAAACAGGTAAACAAGAAGTGGAGTTTATGAATCTAAAAGTGTATATGGAGAAAGTAGGAAAAAGTTGTGTTCGGTAAGTTAGAATAGGTCTTAAGATTAGAAATTAGACTAAAATTAAGTAATCCGTTTAAGAACCTGTTCATACGAGACCAGGTGCTTAACAGAAATACCCAGAGCTCACCATGGTGTTGGTATTGAGAGGAGCTGGAGTCAGCACTAGACACTCACTTGCCACACCTCACAACACCACCCTTTATATACACCATCACCCCCCCTCACCTCACTCACCCCCACTCAAGCACCCCTCATGCCCCCACTGCCCCTCAGCCTTCACCCTCCACTCACCCCTCCACACACCCCATCACCTCACCCAATCCACGAAGTCACTACCCATTGTGTGACCTACCACGGATTCCTCCCTCCCTCCCCCACTCCTCTTCCCTCTCCCCTTCCTATCCCTACTCAACCTTCCTCCTGCAGTCACCTCCATTCGCTTCAGCCTTTGTCGGTAGCAAAATGATCGGCCTGCTTCTCGTTATTTTAACTTCCTTATCTTTTCCCCCCTTTTCTCTTCTTTTTCTTTCTTTTTTTCTTTTTCTGTCAATTCATCATCGTCATCATTATCATCATCATCATCATCTTCATCTTCATCTTCTTCTTCTTCATCTTCTTCTTCTTCTTCTTCTTCTTCTTCTTCTTCTTCTTCTTCTTCTTCTTCTTCCTCTTCTTTTTTTTTTCTTTCTTTCTTTCTTTTTTTCTTTGTTTTCATCTTTTCTTGTTCTGGTTCTTATAGCATATGCAAGGTCAGAAAATTCTGATATAATAAGTGTAACAGAGACACCTGCGATAAACACTTAATCTGCGAGGCTAACGTTCCTGCCTACAATATGTTTCTTAATTGTAGAATGAACTAAAGAGGAGGTGGAGTAATAATGTATATTAGAGATAACATAAATGCTATTGAAATTAATAAAGAAAGCAGACCAGCCTACGAATCAAAATATGTCAAACTGAAAAAAAAAAAAAAAAAAAAACACGTAATAATTGTGACTATTTACAGACCTCCTCAAATGACACCTGATAATAACGAAATATCTTATAACAAAATAGAAACAATACTGAAAATCAAGGTATCCATTGCATGTGGATAATTTAACCTGGAGATTCTAACCTACCACTTATTAACTGGAAGCTTTTAACATGCTATAGCGAGGGATCCAGACCACTCACTGTGGTGAAAAGTTATACCTTTCTCAGTTTGTAAGGGAACCCACACTTGACAATAACATCTTAGATATCCGGGTGATGACTTGATAAATACCTGTGAAGTGGGTGAAGTCTTAGCTAACAGTGATCATAAAATGATACGATAGAATACTAATTGCGAGGTAGATGTTAAAAGAAAACGCGCCTTTAAGCCCCTAACTATAAGAAAGGTAACACACTAAGACTTAAACTAGAATTACAAAGAAATAATTGGTAAATAGTTTTCGAAAAGAAAGTCATGGAGCAGATGTGCTCAGCTTTTACTAACATTCTCCTTAAAACGGAAAGTAAATGGATCCCTCAAGTAAGAAAACGGATCAATAGCACAAAAGAATCCATAATGGATGACAAACTCTATTAAACACATCATGGCCAGGAAAGACAGCCTATACGTTAGATATAAAAGAACTAAATCTGATAACGATTACAGTGTTATATTACCATCAAAAGATGTTGTGTGAGAGAGATAAGGAAGTCGAAACGCAACCTCGAAATAAACATACCAATGCAGGCCAAAAGAAATCCTAAAAGGCTTTTTCCAATTCATTCTTAGGAAAAAAACAAACAAACTGTAAAATGAAATAATTGGGCCCATAAAAGACAGTAATAACACACATGTTAGTGACTGCAAAGCCATGGTAACGATTCTAAATAATTTTTTTTACACCGTGTTTATCAAAGAAGACATTTTGACCTTGCGAACCGCGATCAACATGTTTAGAGGACCTGAAAATGAAAAGTCAATAGTAAGTGAAATAAGCGAAGAAAATGTAGCCAAATGCCTGTGCAACCTTGACCCCAAGAAAAGCACAGGTGATGATAGAAATTATCAACTCGAATATTAAGGAAATGTCAAGAAGAACTTGTACTACCTCTTGTATTACTTATTAATAGATCGCTGCAAGAAAGTACAATACCAAGTCACTGGAAATGTGCAAATGTCACGCCAATGTTCAAGAAACGTAAGAAAACTGAACCTGGTAATTACACACCCATCATTCTCAATTCAGTAATCATTAAAAAAAAAAAAAAAAAAAAAAAATACTTAGGGAGAAAATCACGTCTTTTTTCGACAGCCACAGATTGATATTAGACTCACAATATGGGTTCTGGAACAACAGATCATGGCCAACTAATCGTCTATAATTTTTCAGTGACATATTATTCTCTAATTATGATGAGAGAGTTTCATCCAACATAATTTATCTTGACTTCAGGAAAGCTTTTGATGCCATACCACACCAACGTCTCGTAATTAAACTGAGAGGTCACGGGATGGGAGAGCAGTTGTGTGGTTGGATTGAGAGTTGGCTAACCAATAGAAAGCAACGAGTAGTTATAACTGGAGAGCTTCCGACTGGCTTCAAGTTACGAGCGGTGTTCCCCAGGGTTCAGTTTTGGGTCCGTTACTTTATTTGATGTACATAAATGATCTAGACTGCGGCATAGTATAAAAAATGTCAAAAATTCGCTGACGACACCAAACTTGGTAGCAAATTACACAGAAGAGACGACTGTGATGTCATCCAGCGAGATTTAGACAACCGTAGTTGCTGGAGTGACAGATGGCTCTTAAATTTTAATGGAGATAAGTTGAAAGTAATGCACATTGGCAAAAACAATGTGAAATAAAATTGCAAATAACAAGGACGAAACTTAATTAAGGTCACTGAAGAGAAGGACGTGGGAGTACTCATAACAAATGACCTGAAATGTGCTGCAAAGTGTTTGGTGGCAAGGCATAAAGCAAACACTGTTTAGGATTTATTGCGCGTAATTTTGATTACAAAACACCTGAAGTCATAACGCGTCTTTACATATCATTCGTGAGCCCACATTTGGAATGCGCGGTTCAGTTCTGGTTTCTATGCTATCAGAAATGTATTATTGAATTAGAAAGCGTGCATAGACGAGCAACGAAGCTAATCCCCGGAATACGTGGTCTGTCCTACGAAGAACGTCTGAAAAGATCAGATATGTTTTCCCTTAGAGATCGTCGCATCCAAGGTGACCTCATCCAAACTTTCAGAATACTTAAATATATAGATAAGATCGATTACGAAAATCTTTTGAGCTTTCGCAGTCAGTAACAAGAAATAAAGGTTTGAAGGTTAAAGGGCAGCGATTTAATACTGATTTGCGACGAAACATTTTTAACGTAAGAGTTTTATAGAGAAAATGTTTTATTTTTTATTTTCTTCCCTGTAGCGATAGTAGTAGTTACACTAGATATCACTTGCTCTTAGCGATAGTACCAGTTACCTTTGTACTCCTCTTTCCTATCTTTCCTGTTTAAATTTCCCCGATTGTCCTTTTCTCAGCATTTGGGGTTTACTTTTCGTTTTATTTCTTTCCGGACAACGCCGGAGGGAGTGGTGGAATGGAAGGAGCTTCATCTGTTCTATTCTTACCTCCTACTAAGTCTATATCTTATGTCGATGTAGTATGGTAAACGAGTGACCTCGTCATAGGTCACAAGGCATTCTGTCTCTCGTCTTTCCTATGTGCTCCTATATATGTATTTTTTTTCTTCTTCTTCCCTTTCTCTTTTTTCTTTTTTCTGTTTCTATTTTTTCTTTCTATCTTCTTCTTCTTCTTCTTCTTCTTCTTCTTCTTCTTCTTCTTCTTCTTCTTCTTCTTCTTCTTCTTCTTCTTCTTCAAAGTGATAAAGAGAAAAAGAGAATGTGAAAGAGAAAGAGACAGAGATAATGGTCGAATTTCTTTATTGTGTGTTACTTATTCGTAAAATCATTATAAATAAGATTTTCAATATTTTTCGTTTTGGCAGTTAGAGTGTGAGTGTCTTTCCCTTGCTCCCATGAGAGGGAAATGTGGAGACGAGAAGACAGAGATGGACAGACTGAGAAAGATAGACATACAGTAGGAAGGGGGAGGGAGAGGGAGATGGTAGTTGAATGGATGACTGGTCGTATAGGTGGGTGTTATTCTTAATAATGACATCCACCATAGCCGCAGCCGTATCTGCCGCCACCGATGCCACCACCACCGATAAAGCTGTTGCCGCCGAAGCCACCACCCAGGCCGCCGAAGCCGAAGCCGCGGTTGAAGCCGCCGTAGCCACCACCACCACCACGAAGAATTACGGTCCTTCCTCCTCCGTAGCCAAAGTTTCCGAATCCACCACCGAAGTTGCCGACGTTACCGAAGCCGCCGTAAATACCACCGGGCATCGCCATGGCCACGCCGCAGAGGGCCACCAGTGTCAGGAGGATGAAAGATTTCTGCAAAGAGAATTTGTGTGTGTGTGAGTGTCACTGACGATGACAATGGTGATGAATAAAAATATTGATGTAAACAGCAAGGAGAAGACGGATAAGTAGGTAAAAGAAAAATAAAGTTGTAGTACAAGAAGTAAAAGATGAAAGTGAAGGAGGGAAAAAGAAGAAGAAGACGAAGAAGACGAAGAAGAAGAAGAAAACAGTGATAGTAACAACAATAATACAACGAAGTCTCTGAAAAGAAAAGAAAAAGTAGTGTGTGCCTTGCTTTGAAGGCTCAGGGCGATAAAAGGATCTATCTATCTATCTAAAATCTATCTATCTATCTGAAAATCTCTAGAACCAGCCAAGTGTGATGAGTGAACGGCTTTCGCTCTGGTTACACGCCGCATTTACAAAAATAGATCACCTTTCCGGTCCAGAGTATTTGAAACTGGATTAAACTGACGCCTTTCTAGATCACGGCCAGGTCATTAAACAGGGACAGGTGGCAGCGATACCTTGCCTAACCATCTGTTATTTAATCGTTCAGTGATGTAAAAACCTCAAACGCATTGTTTACTAAAGAAGGAAAAGAAGAACAAGCAGCGAGAGACGTGTTGGCCCTTACGAAACTGTCTGTTAATAAGATAGCAAATGTCTGAGTAGAATTTTTGATGTTACAAAAAAAAAAAAAAAGGTAATTTGTTTCGTGGATGGAGATGGGAAAGATTAATTTCTTCCTAGGTATTTCAAGATAGACAAAATGTATAGGTGAGTCATTCATTTCAAAAGTGTATGTGGAAACAGGAAGAAGTGGAAATTATAATTCTAGATGTGGAAACAGATAAATAAGAAGTGGAGTCTATGATTCTAAAAGTATACGTGGAGACAGTAAACAAGTTTTATTCGGTAAGTTGAAATGGGTTTTAAGACATAGGAAGGAGGAGGGAGAGGGAGAGGGTAGTTGAATGGATGACTGGTCGTATAGAAATTAGACTAAAAAAGGCTACACATTTAAGAACCTGTTCATACGAGATCAGATGCTTAACAGAAATACCCAGAGCTCACCATGGTGTTGGTATTGAGAGAAGCTGGAGTCAGCACTAGACACTCACTTGCCACACCTCACAACACCACCCTTTATATACACCATCACCCCCCCTCACCTCACTAACCCCCACTCAAGCACCCCTCATGCCCCCACTGCCCCTCAGCCTTCACCCTCCACTGACTCCTCCACCCCCTCCTCCACCTCACCCAATCCACGAAGTCACTACCCATTGTGTGACCTACCACGGATTCCTCCCTCCCTCCCCCACTCCTCTTCCCTCTCCCCTTCTTATGCCTCCTGCAGTCACCTCCATTCGCTTTAGTCTTTGTCGGTAGCAGAATGATCGGCATGCTTCTCGCTGTTTAAAGTTCTTTCTCTTTTCCCCCCCTTTTCTCTTTTTTTTTATTATTTTTTCTTTTTTTCTCTTTCCATCATCGACGTCATCATCATCATTATCTTCTTCTTTTTCTTTTTCAGCATCCTCATCATCATCATCATCATCATCATAATCTTCTTCTTCTTCCTGTTCTTTTTCTTCTTCTTCCTCTTCTTTTTTTTTTTTTTTTTTTTTTCATCTTTTCTTGTTCTTGTTCTTATAGTATATGTAAGGTCAGAAAATTCTGATATAGTAAATATAACAGAGACACCTGCGATAAACACTTAATCTGCGAGGCTAACGTTCCTGCCTACAATATGTTTCTTAATTGTAGAATGAACTAAAGAGGAGGTGGAGTAACAATGTATATTAGAAATAACATAAATAATATTGAAATTAATAAAGAAAGCCGACCAGTCTACGAATCAAAATGTGTCAAATTGAAAATAAATAAATAAAAAAAAAATCCACGTAATAATTGTATTTACCGACCTCTTCAAATGACGCCTGATAATAACGAAATATCTTTTAACGAAATATAAACAGTACTGAAAATCAAGGCATGCATTATATGTGCATATTTTAACCTGGAGGTTTTAACCTACCACTCATTAACTGGAAGCTTTTAACATCCGATAGCTAGGGATCCAGACTACTCATTGTGGTGAAAAGTTATACCTTTCTCAGTTTGTAAGGGAACCCACACTTGACAATAACATCTTAGATATCCGGGTGATGACTTGATAAATACCTGTGAAGTGGGTGAAGTCTTAGCTAACAGTGATCATAAAATGATACGATAGAATACTAATTGCGAGGTAGATGTTAAAAGAAAACGCGCCTTTAAGCCCCTAACTATAAGAAAGGTAACACACTAAGACTTAAACTAGAGTTACAAAGAATTAATTGGTAAATAGTTTTCGCAAAGAAAGTCATGGAGCAGATGTGCTCAGCTTTTACTAACATTCTCCTTAAAACGGAAAGTAAATGGATCCCTCAAGTAAGAAAACGGATCAATAGCACAACAAATCTCTAATCAATGACAAACTCTTTAAAACACAACATGGCCAGGAAAGACAGCCTATACGTTAGATATAAATGTACTAAATTTGATAACGATTACAGTGTTATATTACCATCAAAAGATGTTGTGTGAGAGAGATAAGGAAGTCGAAACGCAACCTCGAAATAAACATATCAGTGCAGGCCAAAAGAAATCCTAGAAAGCTTTTCCAATACATTTGAAGAAAAAAAAAACCGCAAAAAGAAATATTTGGGCCCAAAATAGATAGTAATAACACACATGTTAGTGACTGCAAAGCCATGGCAACGATCCTAAATAACTTTTTTTTTACAGCTTGTTTATCAGAGAAGACATTTTGACCTTGCCAACCGCGATCAACATGTTTAGAGGACCTGAAAATGAAAAGTCAATAATAAGTGAAATAAGCGAAGAAAATGTAGCCAAATGCCTGTGCAACCTTGACCCCAACAAAAGCACAGGTGATGATAGAAATTATCAACTCGGCTATTAAGAAAATGTCAAGAAGAACTTGTACTACCTCTTGCATTACTTATTAATAGATCGCTGCAAGAAAGTACAGTACCAAGTCACTGGAAATGTGCAAATGTCACGCCAATGTTCAAGAAACGTAAGAAAACTGAACCTGGTAATTACACACCCATCATTCTCAATTCAGTAATCATTACAAAAAAGAAAATAAAAAAATACTTAGGGAGAAAATCACGTCCCTTTTCGACAGCCACAGATTGATATTAGACTCACAATATGGGTTCCGGAACAACAGATCATGGCCAACTAATCGTCTATAATTTTTCAGTGACATATTATTCTCTAATTATGATGAGAGAGTTTCATCCGACATAATTTATCTTGACTTCAGGAAAGCTTTTGATGCCATACCACACCAACGTCTCGTAATTAAACTGAGAGGTCACGGGATGGGAGAGCAGTTGTGTGGTTGGATTGAGAGTTGGCTAACCAATAGAAAGCAACGAGTAGTTATAACTGGAGAGCTTCCGACTGGCTTCAAGTTACGAGCGGTGTTCCCCAGGGTTCAGTTTTGGGTCCGTTACTTTATTTGATGTACATAAATGATCTAGACTGCGGCATAGTATAAAAAATGTCAAAAATTCGCTGACGACACCAAACTTGGTAGCAAATTACACAGAAGAGACGACTGTGATGTCATCCAGCGAGATTTAGACAACCGTAGTTGCTGGAGTGACAGATGGCTCTTAAATTTTAATGGAGATAAGTTGAAAGTAATGCACATTGGCAAAAACAATGTGAAATAAAATTGCAAATAACAAGGACGAAACTTAATTAAGGTCACTGAAGAGAAGGACGTGGGAGTACTCATAACAAATGACCTGAAATGTGCTGCAAAGTGTTTGGTGGCAAGGCATAAAGCAAACACTGTTTAGGATTTATTGCGCGTAATTTTGATTACAAAACACCTGAAGTCATAACGCGTCTTTACATATCATTCGTGAGCCCACATTTGGAATGCGCGGTTCAGTTCTGGTTTCTATGCTATCAGAAATGTATTATTGAATTAGAAAGCGTGCATAGACGAGCAACGAAGCTAATCCCCGGAATACGTGGTCTGTCCTACGAAGAACGTCTGAAAAGATCAGATATGTTTTCCCTTAGAGATCGTCGCATCCAAGGTGACCTCATCCAAACTTTCAGAATACTTAAATATATAGATAAGATCGATTACGAAAATCTTTTGAGCTTTCGCAGTCAGTAACAAGAAGTAAAGGTTTGAAGGTTAAAGGGCAGCGATTTAATACTGATTTGCGACGAAACATTTTTAACGTAAGAGTAGTTGAACGTTGGAACAAGCTGCCAGCGTCAGTCGTCCAAGCTAAAACTGTAGCTGCCTTTAAAAGTAAATTAGACAAGTTTTATAGAGAAAATGTTTTATTTTTTATTTTCTTCCCTGTAGCGATAGTAGTAGTTACACTAGATATCACCTGATCTTAGTGATAGTACCAGTTACCTTAGACTCCTTTTCCTATCTTTCTTGTTTAAATTTCCCCGATTGTCCTTTTTTCAGCAATTGGGGTTTATTTTTCGTTTTATTTCTTTCCGGACAACGCCGGAGGGAGTGGTGGGTTGGAAGGAGCTTCATCTGTTCTATTCTTACCTCCTACTAAGTCTATATCTTATGTCGATGTAGTATGGTAAACGAGTGACCTCGTCATAGGTCACAAGGCATTCTGTCTCTCGTCTTTCCTATGTGCTCCTATATATGCATTTTTTTTCTTCTTCTTCCCTTTCTCTTTTTTCTTTTTCTCTTTCTATCTTTATTACTTTCTTTCTATCTTCTTCTTTTTCTTTATCTTCCTCTTCTTCTTCTTCTTCTTCTTCTTCTTCTTCTTCTTCTTCTTCTTCTTCTTCTTCTTCTTCTTCTTCTTCTTCTTCTTCTTTTTCTTCTTCTTCTTCGGAGTGGGAAAGACGAAAAGATATTGTGAGAGAGAAAGACAATAATAATGATCGAATTTCTTTATTGATTCTTACATATTGGTAAAATCATAATAAATAAGATTTTCAATATTTTTTTTTTCGTTTTGGCAGTTAGAGTGTGAGTGTCTTTCCCTTGCTCCCATGAGAGGGAAATGTGGAGACGAGAAGACAGAGATGGACAGACTGAGAAAGATAGACATACAGTAGGAAGGGGGGAGGGAGAGGGAGAGGGTGGTTGAATGGATGACTGGTCGTATAGGTGGGTGTTATTCTTAATGATAACATCCACCATAGCCGCAGCCGTATCTGCCGCCACCGATGCCACCACCACCGATAAAGCGGTTGCCGCCGAAGCCGCCACCCAGGCCGCCGAAGCCGATGCCGCGGTTGAAGCCGCCGTAGCCACCACCACCACCACGAAGAATTACGGTCCTTCCTCCTCCGTAGCCAAAGTTTCCGAATCCACCACCACCGAAGTTGCCGAAGTTACCGAAGCCGCCGTAAATACCACCGGGCATCGCCATGGCCACGCCGCAGAGGGCCACCAGTGCCAGGAGGATGAAAGATTTCTGCAAAAAGAATTTGTGTGTGTGTGAGTGTCGCTGACGATGACAATGGTGATGAATGAAAATATTGATGTAAACAGCAAGGAGAAGACGGATAAGTAGGTAAAAGAAAAATAAAGTTGTAGTACAAGAAGTAAAAGATGAAAGTGAAGAAGGGAAAAAGAAGAAGACGAAGAAGACGAAGAAGAAGAAAACAGTGATAGTAACAACAATAATACAACGAAGTCTCTGAAAAGAAAATAAAGAGCAGTGTGTGCCTTGCTTTGAAGGCTCAGGGCGATAAAAGGATCTATCTATCTATCTAAAATCTATCTATCTATCTGAAAATCTCTATAACCAGCCCAGTGTGATGAGTGAACAGCTCTCGCTCTGGTTACACGCCGCATTTACAAAAATAGATCACCTTTCCGGTCCAGAGTATTTGAAACTGGATTAAACTGACGCCTTTTCTAGATCACGGCCAGGTCATTAAACAGGGACAGGTGGCGGCGATACCTTGCCTAACCATCTGTTACTTAATCGTTCAGTAATGTAAAAACCTCAACCGCATTGTTTGCAAAAGAAGGAAAAGAAGAACAAGCAGCACCAGACGTGTTGGCCCTTATGAAACTCTCTGTCATTAGGATAGCAAGTGTCTGACGAGAATTTTGATATTCTTACAAAGAAAAAGAATAAAATATGATTAAAATAGGGAGTTCCGAGAGAGTAGTTTCTTCTTAGGTGTTTCAAGATAGACAGAATGTATAGGTGAGTAAGTTATCTTAAGAAGTGTATGTGGAAACAGGAAGAAGTGGAGTTTATGTTTCTAAAAGTTTGTGTGGAGTCAGGTAAACAAGAAGTGAAGTTTATGATTCTAAAAGTGTGTGTGGAGACAGATGAGCAAGATATAGATGTTATGATTCTGAAAGTATGCAGAGAGGTAGGTAAATAAGAGGTGGAGTTTGTGATTTTAAAATTGTGTGGAGACAGACGGATAGACAGTGCACTTTATGATTCTAGGATTGTGTGTAAAGACAGGTAGACAAGAATTGGAGTTAATAGCCCGGGAGTGTGTGTGGAAACAGGTACACAAGAAGTGGAGTTTATGATCTTACCAGATTATGTGGAGATAGGTAGGCAAGAATTGAAAGTTATCTTAGGAGTGCGTGTAGAGATAGTTAGAGAACGAGTCGATAATATGATGTTAGCAGTGTGTTAAGAGACAGGTGACAGGTGGAGAAGAAGTGGAGTTTATGATCCTATGAGTGTGTGTGGAGCCACGTATACAATCTTACAAAGGAGAAGTGGAGAGGTAGAAACGAGAAGAATTTTTGATGTTCTTTCGAAAAATCGCTTTATGAAAGTTTTTGTAAAGGAGTGATTTCTTCCTATTAAACCATACAGATAGATTTAAGTTAGGATATTGAGGAGACAGATAGACAGGGTTGTAACTTCTCCTCAGACGAATTTTTAGTCTTAAAATCCACATTAACTCTCCAAAAATTGTGTTGTACTTAGTCTTTATCTCATCAACAGTATTTTCGAAGCTGATGGTGAAGTAATGACTTAAGTACAAGACCAATTTCAGGGAGTTAAGATGGATTTTAAAACTAGAAATTAGACTAAGAAAGGCTACACATTTAAGAATCTGTTAATACGAGAGCAGATACTTAACAGAAATACCCAGAGCTCACCATGGTGTTGGTTTTGAGAGAAGCTGGAATCAGCACTAGACACTCGCTTGCCACACCTCACAACACCACCCTTTATATACACCATCACCCCCCCTCACCTCTTTCACCCCCAATCAAGCACCCCTCATGCCCCCACTGCCCCTCAGCCTTCACCCTCCACTCACCCCTCCACGCCCCCCTCCACCTCACCCAATCCACGAAGTCACTACCCAGCACGTGTCTTCGTCTGACCTACCCCGGATTCCTTCCCCTCCTCCCCCCTTCCCTCCTCTCCCCTCATCCCCCCCCAACCCCTCCTCAACCCTCCTCCCCCAATCACTCCCATTCGCTTTAGCCTTTGTCGATAGTTGGATTATCAGGTTGCTTCTTGCTTTTATCATTTCCTCCTCTCTTCTCCCTCTCTTCTCTTCTTTTTCTTTCTTCTTCTTTCTTTTTTCCTCATCATCGTCATCTTCTTTCTTGTTCTTGTTCTTGTTCTTGTTCTTGTTCTTCTTCTTCTTCTTCTTCTTCTTCTTCTTCTTCTT
>CM035187.1:10704031-10719031 GCA_020233015.1 Callinectes sapidus | reverse complement strand
CATACACGCTCACACACATCCTGTATATAACATGTCACTCACTAACTGCGTTTTGGATGTGGTATATGATCAAATGTGCGTCACTTACACAACTTTGTACATTCACTCGCCCCCTGCTTTGGTTTAGCAAGTCTCAGCTTGGAGTGAAGGTCGGGTGTGAGGGGGAGTGATGAGTAAGGTGTGGCTGTTTATGGCTTTGAGCGCTGCTTGACAGTATATAAGACAAGCTGGGATGATCGGTAGTCATTCGCATCCCAGCTACTCCCTCACTCACTCCCCTAACGCACTCGCTCATTTACGAACTCACAGCAATGGTAAGCTTGTGTCGGTTTAATGTTTGGTTAAAATAACACAGCAGATGCTGTAAGGAAAATAAGTTAATTAAAAAGAAAGTGAAAAGCAAATATGTGATTTGTTCAAGAATGCAAATATATAATTCAATAATAAATGGATATATCAGGTAATACACTTTTTAGTTGACTGTTACCAGAGATCAGTTAATGAAAAGATAAACAAAGAAAATTTCCATAGTTCCTTACTTTACCTAATTCACTACCATTGCTAACACACAAGCCTTACCTTCATCTATAGTTTCTTGTTTCTAATTAAAAGACTCTCTCTCTCTCTCTCTCTCTCTCTCTCTCTCTCTCTCTCTCTCTCTCTCTCTCTCTCTCTCTCTCTCTCTCTCTCTCTCTCTCTCTCTCTCTCTCTCTCTCTCTCTCTCTCTCTCCATCACCGTACACTGTCTTATATACCTTTCCCCCACTTGTCCTGCCAGTAATAGCGACACACTTGTACCTTACCTTGTTTGGCGTCAACAGAGGTGTCTGATTGTACTGTTCTGCCTGGCTGTCATGGCTGCCGTGGCTCAGGCTGGCTTCAGCTACGGCGGCTTTGGTGGAGGACATGGCGGCTTTGGCGGCTTTGGCGGCAGACGTGGCGGCTTTGGTGGCCATGGCGGCTATGGTGCTGGAGGTGTCGGCCATCAGAGCTTTAACCTGTATGGCGGATATGGTGGCGGCCGTGGCGGTGGTTTTGGCGGTGGATATGGTGGTTTCGGTGGTGGACATGGTGGTGGCTATGGGTTTGGCAAGTAAAGCACCATACAACACCCACACCATGTTACTGCACTCCATTCATCCCATCACTGTGTGAGAGTTACACCCAATGCTGTGTTTGATATGTTATGAACGAAATAAATTTGAAAAAAATTACATTTCCTGTGTTTGTTTATTTTTGGTGCGAGGGATGAGTACATTGAAAAGAGAAGGAGTGAGGGAAAGACATTAGTTAGCATAAAGATTGGCGAGTAGTAAATGATTGAAAGTTAATGAGAGTTAGATCTAGAATGAAAAAAATGAGAGGAGGAAATCAATGGTGAGATGAAGAGATGAGGTGAAAAAAGATGTAATTGACTTCACAGATGAGGAAGGTGAAAGAAAATCGATAAAACATGAGATTAAGGATAGAGAGGAGTAGGAGTAGTGGTAATTGGAGGAAGTGACGCCTTCCCTTTAGGGTCAGTGAAGAGGTGTCTTACGCGATATTTACTTAAGAATAGCAATTTTCATCTAGAATAGTCTAAGCTGCATTAACATAGAAAATGAACGAGAGAAGCAGAGGACATCAGTTAATAGAAAACGTCGTTTTCTTCATAACGCTCACTGGAGTCTGTTCCTCACCGCCTCCCTTCGTGACTTTGGACATTTTTCTTTTCATGTGGTTAGTATCTGAGTTTCTCTTGTGCCGCGCTTGGTTTTCCGCCTTAGTAGTGGAGTGCTTTCATGTTTGGTCAGAGATTACCTGGTGTGAGCGGTTTTCTCTGCGTTCCTGCAGGTATTGGAGAACACTGTTAAAAGGTGTTTCCAGCTTTTCCTCCTGCTTTAGAGCTTGGGCGCTTCTGTCGCTCAGTTTTGTTCCTTCTCGGGGAGCAGGAGGATGTGTTTGATGTTTTGAGTAGAAAGGAAGTGCAACTCCATGAATATGCTTTTATGGGTTGCTTCTGTAGTGTACGGTTGTCCATTCTCCGTTCACGGCGCATCCTGTTCCTTGTTAGGGGCACTTTTCCCTTTATTACGGTATTTATCCTACCCTCTGGGATGCTCTGCATTCCTTGAACCATACCATACTCCTCGATGGGTACACTACTCCTAGAAGGTGGAGCCCTACTTTTCAAGGGGAACCCTTTCAAGAGAGAGAGAGAGAGAGAGAGAGAGAGAGAGAGAGAGAGAGAGAGAGATTTTTAAATAAACACAGCAAATTCATGTTATTTAACCGTGCTTCGTTACAATATTTTGTTCAGTTTTATGAAAAAATAATAAAAGAAAACGGTAAGGACAGCTAATAGTGCAAAAACATATAAATGTAAACACAGTTAGAATATCTGTACGCGTAAATGCATGCGCGCTCAGACACATATCCTGTCTATCACATTCCTATCCTCTAATTGCGCTTTTGATGTGGTATATGATCAAATGTGCGTCACTTACGTAACTTTGTACATTCACTCGCCCCCCTGCTTTGGTTTAGCAAGTCTCAGCTTGGAGTGAAGGTCGGGTGTGAGGGGGAGTGATGAGTAAGGTGTGGCTGTTAAGGCCTTGAGCGCTGCTTGACAGTATATAAGACAAGCTGCGATGAGCAGTTGTCATTCGCATCCCAGCTACTCCCTCACTCACTCCCCTAACGCACTCGCTCATTCACGAACTCACAGCAATGGTAAGCGTGTCTTGGTTTGATGTTTGGTGAAAATAATACAGTTAATGCTGTAATGAAAACAAGTTAATTAAGAAGAAAGTGAAAAGCAAATAGACGATTATTAATTTTTCAGGAATGCTTAAGTATTTTGTAATTAAAATGATAATGTGATGGATATATCAGGTAATACACTTTTGAATTGGTTCTTACTTCTGACTAGTTAATGAGAAGATGAAAAAATAATTTCTATTGTTACTTACTCTACCTGTTTCACTACCACTACTAACACACGACCCATACATCCCTCCATCCTTACTTGTCACTCATTTGAATATTCTTTCCCCCCCCTCCCCCCCCCTCTCTCTCTCTCTCTCTCTCTCTCTCTTCATCACCGTACACTGTCTTAAATACCTTTCCCTCACTTGTCCTGCCAGTAATAGCGACACACTTGTACCTTACCTTGTTTGGCGTCAACAGAGGTGTCTGATTGTACTGGTCTGCCTGGCTGTCATGGCTGCCGTGGCTCAGGCTGGCTTCAGCTACGGCGGCTTTGGTGGAGGACATGGCGGCTTTGGCGGCTTTGGCGGCAGACGTGGCGGCGTTGGTGGCCATGGCGGCTATGGTGCTAGCGGCGTCGGTCATCAGAGCTTTAACCTGTATGGCGGATATGGTGGCGGCCGTGGCGGTGGTTTTGGCGGTGGATATGGTGGTTTCCGTGGTGGACATGGTGGTGGCTATGGGTTTGGCAAGTAAAGCACCATACAACACCCACACCATGTTACTGCACTCCATTCATCCCATCACTGTGTGAGAGTTACACCCAATGCTGTGTTTGATATGTTATGAACGAAATAAATTATTACACCGTTTACTTTTTGTTCGTTTGTTTTTTGTGCGAGGGATAAGTACATTAAAGGGAGAAGGAGTGAGGAAATACTTTTGTTAGTAAAAAGAATAGCGAGTAAAAAATTCTTGAAAGTTAGCAAGACTTGGATCTAGAATGTAAAGAATGAGATGAGGAAATGAATGAAGGATATGAAGAAATTAGGTGAAAAATATAATAAACAACACAAATTAGGAAAGGATGTTAACCTGATGGAATGAAGGATATAAAAGATGAGATGAGAGAGAAGTAAGAGTAGTAGTAGTAGGAGGTGGAGAAAAAAGATATTTTCCCTCGCTTCAGTTCAATAAATGAATACCTGACAACACCTGTAGATACTAAACTCTGAAAACATCGATGTCCCACTGGTCCTGTGTCCCGACGTGTAATTTAGCGCAGACTCAAAGATCAATGGGAGAGAAATAAACCCGAAGACTACATTGCTACTTCAGATGCTCAGCCACCAACTTGACTGGAAATGTAAGGAAGGGACAGTGTGGCGGTGTATTGCAACTTCACTTCCCCCCAGGCGTCAGTGGAGGTCATTGAACGGATGCTGAAGAAGAGAGAGAATTAGAGAAAAGAAAGGAATAAGGAAAAGGAAGGAAGATTGATAAATGGAGGATACTGAAGGAGAAAAGAGAGAGAGAATTATAGTGAAGAAAAGGAAAAGGAAAAAGAAGGAAGTATTAAGGTATATTCTCTTGAGGATGGTCAGTGTCCTATCACAGTTCCCCACACTTACGCACCACGGTACCCGGCCATTATTAACCTTTGTTGTTGCTACGCCTCACCTCTGTTGTTCCTCACCACTTATACCAATGCCTTACTACTACTACTACTACTACTACTACTACTACTACTACTACTACTACTACTACTACTACTACTACTACCTCCTCCACTATCACTACCACCACCACCACCACCACCACCACCACCACCACCACCACTATCACCACCATCACCACCACTACTACCACCACCATCAACACCACCACTTCCTCCACTATCACCACCACCACCACCACCACTACTACTACCACCACCACCACTACCACTACTACCACCACCACCACCACCTCCCCTATCACCACCACCATAGTCCGATAATTCAGTGAATGAATAGAAGAAAGGGACGAAATGAATAAATAAAACTATTCTCATGAAATAAATTTTAATAGCAAACAATTATTTTTCCAATCCATATACACGAAGAAATCACAAGAAAAAATAGTGAAATATATAAGAATATGTTTTATACGTATGCAGTTAAGATGAAAAGAAAATAGTAAATTATGTTTTTTTATTCACAAGTAATTGGTGTGTGACATTAAGAGTAAAATATGTTTTTTTTTTTATATATCTTTACTTTTTTCTGACCTTCACTTTTCGTAAGCAATTTTTAGCAATCAGTTGATAATGATAAAAAACGTAATAATGATAGGAACTGATTATTGACTTGTTTGTTCGCTAGTTATTATTCCATTATCCTGCTGGAATTTAATGTTACAATCTTCACTCATTATTTACTCTTTTACTCCTTCCTTCTTTCATTATATCATTTTCATATTAATTTCCTCATTTTCTTTCACAATTCTCTTTGTTTAGTTTCCTTATTCTGTTTCTTATTCTTCGTCATACCGAATCTTTCATTATTTGTAGATGCGAGAGAAATTCTTTTTTTACACTGATTGATAAACATGTTAATTATTCATTGTACATTCCGTCTTGATTTGAATTTTCTAGTTCGAGACTTTGCTTGTTTTATGTAAGAGGGGATGCCAGCCAAGGGCAAAATGTAATGTTATTAAAAAAAGGTCAACTGAGGTGCCGGTCCCTAAACAGGTTTGTAAAGAAATGATGATATTTTTTCTCCATCTTTTTATTTTGCAAAAAGGATGTATGTGTAGTTAAGTGCATGTAGTTTTGTGTGGAGGAAGAGAGATGGGAGTTAAAAGTGGTTTTTCAGTTTAGTTTCAAGTTCAACCCCATTCAAGAAAAAACTAGATGAAGAAAAGATGAATGAATCAATTTTTAATACTTCAGTCAGTCAGCTAATTAATCAGTCAATCAGTATTTACGTTAGAAAAAAGTTTATCACAAATGTAGTCAGTCAGTCAATAAATTAGTCAAAATTAGTAAAATAGAGGGTTTTACCAGTCAGTCAGTCAGTCAGTCAGTCAGGCAGTCAGTCAGTCAGTCAGGCATTCAGTCAGGCAGTCAGTCAGTCAGTCAGTCAGTCAGTCAGTCAGTCAGTCAGGCATTCAGTCAGGCAGTCAGTCAGTCAGTCAGTCAGTCAGTCAGGCATTCAGTCAGTCAGTCAGTCAGTCAGTCAGTCAGGCATTCATTCAGTCAGGCATTCAGTCAGTCAGTGAGTCAGTCAGGCATTCAGTCAGTCAGTCAGTCAGTGAGGCAGTAAGTCAGTCAGTCAGTCACTAGTTTAATGATCAAGTAACCAGGACAGGATGCGGCAATATATCAGGATGAAATTATCTCTTGTGTCCTTCAGTACAATAATTTCCCTTTCCTCTTCCTTCATTGCGTTTAGTTTTCCTCGTCATTCTATTTCATGTATTTTAAACTTTCCTTCCTTTACTCTCTGTCTATCTGTTTGTCCTTTTCACTTATCTCACTTATTCTCTTTCCAATTGTCTTTTTTTATTGTTTTATTTTAGTGTTATTTTATATGTTACTCTCACTTTTATATGCTACTCTCGCTTCTCCTCTTCTCTCTTTCCGTTTCTTTTATTCATTAGCTAACTTTAGATTCAAGCTAAGTTAACCTAACTTAACCTATCTTTAATTTATCTAATCTATCCTAAGCAGACCTATTATTCTTTAACCTAATATAATGTACCTTATCCCGACATAACTCTCTCTCTCTCTCTCTCTCTCTCTCTCTCTCTCTCTCTCTCTCTCTCTCTCTCTCTCTCTCTCTCTCTCTCTCTCTCTCTCTCTCTCTCTCTCTCTCTCTCTCTCTCTCTCTCTCTCTCTCCGTCCTTCCCTCGACCACATCTTGTTACGCTCAGGTAAGGATGAGACAAAGTGCAACGGAATCCATTAGTACATTTGCCCTCTATTGAGTAGCGCACCTGAGCGAGGGATTGAGATAATGTTACCCGTGAATGATGAGTGGTGTGGAATATCACTCACTCATGTCACCGCCACTGTCACCGTCACTGTCACCACCACTGTCACCACCCCTGTCGCTACCGCTGTCACCACCACGATCGTCATGCAGCACTACCACCACGCCCTTCGTTACGTGCAGGTTGCCTGGTGTATTGGTAATCATTGTCTGTTTTCTTTTGTCTTTTTTCTTTTACGCACGTGCTGTTGTTTCTGTGACGAATGAATATGGAAAAATGGTTTTTGTTTCAGTTTTTGTATTGATATTTTTTCTTGGGAGGGCGCGGCGGATGTCATGGGCGGGTCAGAGTCGGGGTGGGTATATAAAGGGTGGAGTGTTTGCTGACAGCCACACTCGCTCCTGCCGATCTGCCAGAGCCTCGTCAAGCATGGTGAGGCGCCGCCCCCGCACTGCTCACACTGGGCATGTAGTGAATAGTGGCCCACCTATAACTTGTGTTAGAGTGTAGTGATTGTTGAACGCTTATCTTAGGTACACCTATACCACCACCACACACCACCACCACCACCACCACCACCACCACCACCACCACCACCACCACCACCACCACCACCACCACCACCACCACCACCACACACCACACACCACCACCCAGGTGACATCACAGCAGCAGGTCATATGGCACGCTACCTCCACTTAGTTATGGTGCCAATATCATTCTCACCTCCGCTTCACGAGTGTTGTATTATTGCTTCACGAGAAGTTAATCTTCCAGTCTGTAGGGAAGTCAATGGAATTTACATTTGATGTCATTGTTTCCATGGTAAACGATTTCAAAGCCAAAGAAAGCTTGACAACTCAATTTTGCTAATGAGAGGTAATTTGCTTTGCACGAGTGGCCAGACTCTCGTGCCCGCGGCGTTAAGGGGTCTGGCTCTCCTGTTTGGCCTCCACGTGTGCTCTTTTCCCCCTGTAGAAGTTCCTGCTCTCCCTCCTGGTGGTGGCCTCCGCTGTGGCCGTGGCGCTGGCCGGCTATGGCGGCTACGGCGGCTATGGAGGCTATGGCGGTGGTTATGGCGGCGGCTACGGTGGCGGCTACGGTGGCGGCTACGGAGGTGGCTATGGATATGGTGGTGGACATGGCGGAGGCCACGGCGGCGGCTACGGCGTAGGCGGAGTCTCCAATAACGTCTACAACCTGTACCGCGGCTACGGCGGCTACGGATATGGTGGTGGACATGGCGGCGGTTATGGCGGCGGTTATGGTGGCGGCTATGGCGGCGGCTACGGTGGCGGCTATGGCGGTGGTTATGGTGGCGGCTATGGCGGCGGCTATGGTGGCGGCTATGGCGGCTATGGCGGCTATGGCGGCTATGGGTACGGGAAGTAAGCGGGGAGGAGGACGCGGGAACCTCGACAGAGGAGCAACAAGAACCGAGCCAGTGTGCTGTACATAGACACGCACCGAATAAACGATAAACAAAGACTAGTGCCTCTTTTAAATTTTCCCTTATTCCCTCCCTCAACACACTGAACAAGCAGGACGGCTGTGGTTTGTCATGTCTGGAGCGTCTTCTACCATCTTATTCTTTGCAACTCGTAGTGTGAAGGATTTAGTATATTCTACACAAGACCGAGACAAAATAAAACCATGACCAAACATGATAGAATTTGAGATAAAAAAAAATAGTGACTAATGCAGAGAAATAGTGTGTGTAATATAACCAATAATCGGGCTTTTGCTACAGTCAATAGAGATCTTTACGATAAGACAAAAAAAGAAAAAAAAAAGATCAAAGAGACAATTGATGGTATTATAATGGGACTGCCACATGAAAGTCTACTGATTTACTTCATTGCTTTTATGTCATGTTAATTCCATCTCATCATCTCATGTTATCTACTCCATCCTTTCATTAGAGGTCGCCACAGTGGATCACTCTTCTGTACCACCCTGAGTCACACCTACTACTTCTACGTCTTCTTTCACAGCATCCATAAATCTGCTCTTTGGTCTTCCCGTATTCCTCTTGTCTTCTTAAATTTCCAGCATCATTCTCCCTAAATGTGACTCGTCTCTTCTTCTGACATACCGGAATCTTCTGAACCTCGTCTCTTTTGCCTTGGCACCACACTGACGCACATATGTTGTTGGTCTGGTGCTCTGATGTGTTCGCTCTTCATCCTTGGCTGAAACCTTTGCATAAAAATGACTTTATTTCGACCTCTTCATTTTTGGGGGAGTAGCAAGGTTAGTTAATGTTTTATTCCTATTTATTTGTACTCCGAGACGTATCAAAGAGTATTGAGAACGTAAACTAGTTATTAGGTGACACGTGTAGCTGCGGTGTCTGTTGTAGCATGTAGCAGGCAGAGATCAGTGGGAATCAGAGGAGTAGGTAGACTTGATTGAAGGGAGGTGGTGGACAGAAAGTGAGTGATATTTGTACAAGATAAGAATAAATCATAATGTAATAAATAAGAAAATACTCTTTTCCTTCATGCACATATTTTTTATTACCGAAGTGAGTTTTAAAATGTCAGTAGAAAGCTAATAACTTCTCTTTTCCGTGTCTCCTGAATATACCAGTTGATTTTTTTCACTTTTTTTTTTTAGTTTTTTCAATATTAAACAAAAAATACTCATGGTGATAAAACATATTCATCATTTCAAATACTTCTTTTCTTTAGTCTTTCAGATATTTAAAAAAAATATTGTCATTTCATATTATCTCCAAAGAATCGGATCAACTTTCACCACGAGAGAGAGAGAGAGAGAGAGAGAGAGAGACTCGCAATATGAATGGAGACACTAACTATCTGGTTGACAAGACGAGGTAACCAGGAAGGGAGCAGCATTAACGAGCCTGCCACCACGAGGTTCAGTACACATCACTGTCTATCTTCGGTCACACTATTGTTATTTTGCCACACTAGATATTCTGATCACATTACCTTTTTAACCTCCTCTGTACTAATATGTATTTTCTTATTAATCTTACGTACTATTTGACGTTTTTGTGTAGATACAGAAACTAATGTGGGGATTAGAATAGCATAGACTCTGGCCATTAATTTTCTGACCTTCGTAAACGCTTGCTAATGTCAATAAAATCATCTAATTACAAACAAAAACTAATGGTAAAAATGCGTTATGGCACTGAAGAGATTGATTACGCTGCCTTTTGGAGACAATCAAATTCTGAGTCATACGGGAACTCTTCTGGCCACGCTGTAACTACGTACTTTTGGCCATAATGTTCCTATCTCTGTCTCAATGTTAGTATATTGGGAATTCCTTTTTTTGTCTTTGTCCACTTATATTGATATCAAAGTTATTGTTTTTATTACTTTGTCATTTCATGGATGTTTTTATTCAAGTGAGAAAGAGAGAGAGAGAGAGAGAGAGAGAGAGAGAGAGAGAGAGAGAGAGAGAGAGAGAGAGAGAGAGAGAGAGAGAGAGAGAGAGAGAGAGAGAGAGAGAGAGAGAGATGAGCAATAGTGAAATATAACGTATTACACATGAGGATTAAAGTAATATATAGTTGAAGTTGTTGTTGTTGTTGCTGCTGCTGCTGCTACTGCTGCTGCTGCTGCTGCTGCTGTTGCTGCTGTTGCTGCCACTGCTGCTGTTGTTGTTGCTGTTGTAATTGTTGTTGGTTTTGTTTTTGTAATTGTTGTAATTGTCGTCGTTGTTCTTATTGATATTATTGTAATTGTTGTTGTTATTGTTGTTGTTATTATTGATGTTGCTGTTGTTATTGGTGTTATTGGTGATGGTGGTTATGGTTGTGGTAGTGGTGGTGATGGTGATGCAGGTGTTGTGGAAGGGAGACAAAGCAAGGGACTCAAGCGACACACAATGGCTCGTTACGTCACGCGGGAAAGTAATGACAAACAGTAGATTCAGTTCGTGTCACGTGCTTACTTTACAACCGAATTTGACAATGCTTATTATGAATGTTTTTGTGGGTGTAAGACTTCGTCGCCCCGCGGGAGGCGTGAGGGCGGGGCGGGCTGAGAGGGCTGGGCTGTGGTATATAAGCCCGCGTCACCAAGGCAGCAGCATGCACTCGCTCCTGCCAACGCCCTTTCACAACATGGTGAGGCGCGCCGCCCCCTGTTCACTTCATTACACCAGGCCAGCAATGACTGGTGCACTGGTGTTGTCTCCACTGTCACCTCAGCCTTTGCTATGTGTCCTCTTGCTGGAGGAATTTTTTAGTGACAGTTTTAACAAGTTTACCTCAGATATACGACACATTCACCCTCGCCATAGTTAATACGACGTGGTCACTGTCTTATTATCTCATCACTTACGTGTGTTCAGAGTAACACTGAAATACAAATGTAAATTCTTTGTCTCCCGTCACTGAGGACTTTAAGCCGCATCGTCAGCTTGTTTCTGCTTTCGATTTTCCCAATCCTAGCATGCAACACGACTGTGCCAGGCCCTCTTGCCCGCAGCGTGCCAGGGTCAGGCCCTACTGTTTGCCTTCCACATATGTCCTCTTCCCTCTGCAGAAGTTCCTGCTCGCCCTCCTGGTGGTGGCCTCTGTGGCGGCCGTGGCGCTGGCCGGCTATGGCGGCTACGGCGGTTATGGTGGTGGTATTGGCGGCGGCTACGGTGGCGGCTACGGTGGCGGCTACGGTGGCGGATATGGATATGGCGGAGGTCACGGCGGCGGCTATGGCGTGGGCGGCATCTCCAACAACGTCTTCAACCTGTACCGCGGTTATGGCGGCTACGGATATGGTGGTGGATATGGCGGTGGTTATGGCGGCGGCTATGGTGGTGGCTACGGCGGCGGCTATGGCGGCGGCTATGGTGGCGGCTATGGTGGCGGCTATGGCGGCGGCTATGGGTACGGGAAGTAAGCGGTGAGGACGACGCGGGAACCTCGACAGAAGAGCAACAAGAACCGAGCCAGTGTGCTGTACATAGACACGCACCGAATAAACGATAAACAAAGAATCACTTCTCTCCTTCCTTCCTTCCCTCCCTCCCTCCCTCCCTCCCTCCCTGCATCCACCTACAGAAAACAATGCAACACAAAAGCCTGCACTGTAGTTCGCCACTCTCTCCCTCAATGTTTTTTTTGCTTCTACGTACCACACATCATGCGGTAAGGCTGGTCTGAAGTGAGTGGCTGTAGGGGAGCTTTGAGGAGCGACGTTTATGAGACGCAAAAGTTCGCAGTCGAAAGAAAACAAACCATTCCAGGAAAATCCAAATCTCTCTTCATGTTTTTTTAAATATTTTTATTTATTTATTTTTATTTATTTATTTATTTTTTGTCCTTTTGTTGTCCAGATAACGATAGAAAATAATTATGAGTCTAAACATCTTGTGATCACGAGTTCTTTAATTACAATCAGCGCCTGACCGTGATATGATATAATGATAAAACAGTATAATTATTTAGTACCATCAGCATTACATTTTATTACATTTTCTTTTTTTTCTTTTTACATATGAAGAAAGCTAGTAAAGGAAATAAGAAGTACAAAAGTGTCTTTTAATTCTACTACAAAAATAAATAATAAATTCACATATGAAATAAATGAATGAATAAATAGATATATAGATAATGAAAGTAGCAGATGATTATTGGAAAAAATGGATTACTCTTAAACTACTTTAATTCTTATGGAGATTACATTTATGTGAAAATTTGAGAGAGAGAGAGAGAGAGAGAGAGAGAGAGAGAGAGAGAGAGAGAGAGAGAGAGAGAGAGAGAGAGAGAGAGAGAGAGAGAGAGAGAGAGAGAGAGATTGCTGAGTGAAGACAGTATCTGGTCTTAGTTAAACAATGAATCATTCACACATTTCTTTACTTCCTTCTTCATTAATGCTATGTTCTTTCTTTACTGTTCGTGTTTCAATTCTAAATGGAGTATCTTTTGTTACATCAGTATTGTTGCACCTCTTCTCTCTAAACTCTACCTTTATAAACACCATCCACCAATGTTCCTCTATGCAAATGTAATCTAAAATAACTCTGTCCAATGTATATTTCCAAAACATTATCTAACCTTGCCTGACCTGATCTTACACACCTCTGATTGAAGCAACTCAACTAAACCTCACTTAATTTTACCTGATCTAACCAAATTAAAAATAACCTGAGTAGAGACAGTATTTGGTTGAGATGACGAGGTAACGAGGAATGAAGCTGTGTTAATCGAGCCTGCCACTACGAAGTTCAGGAAGATCACTCTCTATCTTTGTCTAATGTTCTGTGGCCACACTAGATATTTTGTGTGCATGTGTGTCTGAGTGCGTGTGTGCGTGCCTGCATGTGTGTGTGTGTGTGTGTGTGTGTGTGTGTGTGTGTGTGTGTGTGTGTTCATGTTAAGTTGGCAAATAAGCTCCTCCATTTCCTGTGTTTCGATACGCCGCATTGGCTACACTGACCAATATGCCTCGCTCCTGGCACATCTCCGGTCTCTGATTGGCTCACTTTTATCGGAGTGATGTGTGACTGGCTATTGATATGGCAGGTTGTAGTGTTTCTTCCTTAAAAGTAAGTGGATTTCATTTGGTGGAATATTTGTATAACTTTTATGAATTGTTGTAATGATTTCCTTATGTAATTCGGTAATCCTGTTGTTATTCTTGTTTTTGTTTTGTTTTTTGTAATTTTTACTGCTTCACTTTCCCAATTTCTTTTGTTCCCTTCGTGATGTTGTGTTTATGTCGAGTTGTATTACTTTTTAATTTTGTCTTCATTTCTGTTATGACTTGCGGGTGTTTTCTTTGTCAGGTCCAATATAATCTACTTCACCTTTCTCTCTCTCTCTCTCTCTCTCTCTCTCTCTCTCTCTCTCTCTCTCTCTCTCTCTCGCTCTCTCTCTCGCTCTCGCTCTCTCTCTCTCTCTCTCTCTCATATACATCATCGTTTTAAAGGGCACATATTACATACAAGTTCATAATTCTCTTGTTTTATTGTCTTTATTTACAAGAACTCATAGTTTTTATTATTTTTATATATTTTTTTGTCGTTTCTTGATAGAGGCATGGAAAGTAGTGCTCATTTCCCATATCCACCACCATAGCCGCCGCCACGTCCGCCGCCGTAGCCGCCGCCATACCCACCGCCATGTCCGCCGCCATAGCCGCCGCCGTAGCCACCGCCGTAGCCCCCACCACGTCCGCCGCCATAGCCGCCGCCATAGCCGCCGCCATAGCCGCCGCCACGTCCGCCGCCATAGCCACCGCCATGTCCGCCGCCATAGCCGCCGCCATGTCCGCCACCATAGCCTCCACCATATCCGCCGCCACGTCCACCACCATATCCGCCGCCATGTCCTCCGCCATAACCGCCACCGTGTCCTCCGCCGCTGCCATAGCCACCGCCATATCCACCACCTCCACCATAGCCGCCACCGCCTTGGCCGACCACCTTTACTGTGCCGCCGTAGCCGCCGCCATGGCCGCCACCGCCGCCGTATCCGCCGCCGTGTCCGCCGCCATATCCACCGCCAAGACCACCGCCATGACCACCGCCATATCCACCGCCATGCCCGCTGCCTCCTCCATATCCTACACTTTTGTGAACGGTGACGCCATAGCCGCCACCATGACCTCCGCCATGGCCGCCGCCGTAGCCGCCACCATAGCCGCCGCCATGACCACCGCCAAGACCACCACCATGACCACCACCATAGCCAATTGTCTTTGCTTGCTTCTCCTCAGATAGGCAGGGCGGCGTCAGCAGGGCTACCACCACCACCACCCACGCCAGTCGTCTTACCACAGCCTGCACCAGAAACAGTACAAGAGAAAAAGACATTACCATTGCTCATAATGAAATACAGTAATGAAAGAACACATAAGGTTACTTGACTTAAACATCTATAGTGACTACTGCCATTAAGGCATTCACTTTCTTATCTTGCAATCATATTTTTCTCGTGATTTGATTTAACTTGGTTGAGGAAAGTGAATAGATAGATTAAGTGCAAAAGAAAGTGAAAGCTCTCCTATGTGATTTTTATTACCAGGCGTGCGTGAGAAGAAAAGATATCAACCAACAGTGTAGTGATAGTAATAATGTCTACATAACATGAACCACTGCTATGAAATTACTGATCCTCACCATTACCATTGTGTCTCGTATGGACGCTGGTGATGCAAATGGTGAGGAGGCTTTGGGTACATTGCTGTTATATAGCATCCACAGCCCTCTGGTGGTCGATTCCGGCAACTCCCTTTCTTCCTTCCAAAACCCCCAAAAAATGACGAACAAAAGAGTGACAGTGCTGGGTAATGCTGACGATGACTGGGGAACATGGAAAATAATAAAAAAAGAAATGAAAGAAAAGTG
>CM035187.1:10480801-10548754 GCA_020233015.1 Callinectes sapidus | reverse complement strand
AGAACAAGGGAAGCTGAAAAAAATACCAGGCCTATAGGTGGAAATCATTCTAAATTAGGTCAGATTAGATTAGGTTAGGTTAGATTAGACTAAAAAACACAAATATATAAAAAAAGGAACCCGCAAAAAGCTACTAGGCCTACATGTGGCAGTTATTCTAAAAAGCATGCCCACTCACCTCCACCCGTCATTCCATCCAATAATTCATGCAATATAATCAAGGCAGGTAAGGTAATTAAGAACAGGTAAGGGCTTAGTCACTATTTTTTCATTATCAATTACTGTATTTAGATGTATGCAATTTGTTGTTATTAGCTCATTTGTTTCTTATATATTTGGATTCACGTGTGTGTGTGTGTGTGTGTGTGTGTGTGTGTGTGTGTGTGTGTGTGTGTGTGTGTGTGTGTGTGTGTTGGGCCATTAAAAGTAATGTTTCTGCTGTTATGGACAAATTATATCCATCTATATATTTATCTGTCTATCAATTTATCCATCTATCAATCAATCTATTTATCTATCTACCCACCTATCTATCTATCTATTCACTCATCTATCAATCAATCTATCTATCTATCTATCTATCTACCTATCTATCTATTTATCTTTCTAATCATCTTTTGTCTGTCTATATATGTGCCCCTCTATCTACCACACCAACCAATCTCCATATATACTAACTACCAGTCTATCTATCCATCTATCTGCCACTCAGCTTCCCCTTACCTTGAAGTCCCCATGGGAGGCTAAGGGGGGAATCTCGAAGGTGTCGGTGCCCCATGTTCCCTCAGGGTGCGCCGCCGCGTCCCCTGGCACCGAGTAATTGAAGAGCGTCTCTCTCGCCCCATCCAGCCCAACCACCTCGCCTGGAGACACCGTGTATGTTAGCTTGACCGACACACACACACACAGACACACACACATACGCACTCCCTCTCGCTCGTTCTCGTTCTCGTTCTCGCTCTCGTTCCCTCTCTCTCAACACCACTTTTTCCCTGCGTGGCACAAAACACCTGAGTTAATGGCGGGTAATGGGAAGGTGAGTCACGTCGCTGAGTCACTGGCAATGAGTCACGAACTTAACATGAGAAGACGTTCAGCAAAGAATAAATGAACAGATAAATGAATTGATGAAGAAATATATAAAAGTGGAAACAAATATAAATGAGTGGGCGGGTGGGATTTCAATCGTCATTTTGCTTTTCTTTACTTTTATTTATTTTACTTGTTCTATGTTCGCGTGTTTCAGTTATCATGTCTGTTGTTCGTGGGATGGCTGTCTGTCTTTCTGTCTGTCTGTCTGTCTGTCTGTCTTACAATAGCTATAAATTGTTTACAGGTGAAAGAAAAGCAAATGAATGAATAGACAAATAAATTACAACTATGACGCTGTAGAACAAAAGGTAACATAATATTGCTTGAGTGACTATGACGTGTGTGTGTGTGTGTGTGTGTGGAGCAACGATCACCTTGAATAGTAATAAAGAACACTTGTGTTGGAGGACGAGGAGGAGGAGGAGGAGGAGGAGGAGGAGGAGGAAGGGGGGGAATATATGTGAAAAGAAGTGCAGCTGATATATTTACACTCATTATATCCATACACCTTCCTTCGACTCTCTCTCTCTCTCTCTCTCTCTCTCTCTCTCTCTCTCTCTCTCTCTCTCTCTCTCTCTCTCTCTCTCTCTCTCATTTGGCTACACCTGAGAGCACCTGGGAACTCATATTGTGCCCATTAACCACTAATAACGAACCACAATTAGCGGCAACATTACCTCTACTGGCATTGGTTGTGACGGAATGTGATACGGATTTAATGGCCCTCCTTTTCCCCACCCTCCTCTCCCTGCCCTTCTCTTCCTCTCTGTTCTTCTCTCTATCCTTCTTTCTCTGTGTCTTTCCCATCCCTTATCTTTCTTTCTTCTGTTCTTCCCATCCCTTATCTTTCCTCCTCGTATCCTTTCCGTCTTTTATCTTTCTTCCTTCTGTCCTTCCCATCTTCTACCTTCCCTCCTGTACTTCCTTCCTTCCTTCTGTCATTTTTGTCCCTTACCTTTCCTCCTGTTTTTTCTACCCCATACTTTCCGTCCTTCTGTGTTTTCCTTCCCATCTCTTACCTTCCCTCCTTCTTTCCTTCCTTTCCTCCATCCTGCCAGTCGTCCCATTATGGTTCGTGTTGTGATGAATGATGCAATGGTAATTTTTATGAGGGTGGTTTTTTTCTGGTAATGCGAAATTTGGTCTATTTTGTTGTCCCCGACCAAAGTGTAACCTATCATGAAAGCTGACCTAACCTAATCTAACCCAATGTCAGTCTAATCTAATCTGCCTCTGTTGCTGGAATGATTAATTTGATTTGATTGATTTATTGTTCCGTAGCGTCAAGCAAAGTTACAGTAACATACCCATCACAAAATCGCAAATCATTGACTTTACACACATATGCGAAGACAAAAATTATAAGACGTGAAGTACAGTGGGTTATTTATTGCCTGCAGTTGTGTCACGCGCTACTGACAAGAACCGATTATTTTCCTGTTTCCTTCTTTAAAATTTTCAGGATTAATCTCATCGGTATCTTAGTCGTTTTTCTCTTTCTATTTTTCTATGTTACTATTCACTTATCTCAATCTATTCAACGATTTTTCATACTGTTTCCATTTCTATCCCCCCTTCTCTCTCTCTCTCTCTCTCTCTCTCTCTCTCTCTCTCTCTCTCTCTCTCTCTCTCTCTCTCTCTCTCTCTCTCTCTCACCCGTCATGGAAAGCTGGCCATTGAAAGCCTTGGCGTAGTAGGTGAGAGACACGCTGGCGTTGTGCAGGGTAGGGAAGCTCTTCTGCAGGGTACTGGGCATCACTGAGGTCTGTACAGGGGAAACAGAGGAAACGTAAAGAAAAGATCAAGACCAAGGCCAGGGACTAGACCCGCATATAGAAACGCTCTCCTCTCTCTCACCACGACCCTTTTCCAATGCCACAGAGATCAATAGCCGGGTTCTCAAGCGTCTTTCTCCCTTCCATAATGTAAAAATCTTATCAGTCTGTCACTCGAACCATGAAAATACCCATAAAGGCTCTTCTTTCAACTTGAACCCTTTTTAAAGTAAGGCAGGTACACTTCTACTTTATTGGCATGAGACACGCGCTTGGCAATCCGGCAGATCATCTCTTTGGTCTTTGAAAAATATTGTAAAGTTATGCTGGCTTTTAATGGAGGGTGTTTTGTTGCTCTAGTGACAGATTAACAAGGTTTCCACAGTACTCCCAAGGGAATTATCATTTCTGAGAGAGAGAGAGAGAGAGAGAGAGAGAGAGAGAGAGAGAGAGAGAGAGAGAGAGAGAGAGAGAATTTCCATTTCCTCTCCATTAACGTCCAATGTAGATCGAAAAAGAACATATACTCCCATCTCTCTCTCTCCCTCTCCCTCTCCCTTTCACCTGTCTGGGTTGCGTCACTAATGGGAACACACCTGCCCACCCATACCTACTCCCATGAATCACCTACAGACCTACATAAAACGCACACACACACACACACACGCGCGCCCGCGGAACTCCACATACTAATACATATATTATACACATAAGTACACACCAAACGCACATATACTGTACATACAAACAGACAAACTCACTGATGGACTATACGTTATAAGAAATATAAAGAATTGTACATTAGATAATATTAATAATGTGAAAATTCTAATTATGAGTTGAATTCCAAAATGAAAAGAAAAAAATGTTGATGATGGATGATTTCTTACACACACACACACACACACACACACACACACACACACACACACACACACACACACATGACTCAGTACTCCATTCCATTTGAATGTTGATGCGCAGCTGCGACACACTTGCTCTCCCCCCTTCTCTCTCTCTCTCTCTCTCTCTCTCTCTCTCTCTCTCTCTCTCTCTCTCTCTCTCTCTCTCTCTCTCTCTCTCTCTCTCTCTCTCTCTCTCCCTCTCTCTCTCTCTCTCTCTCTCTCCATCTCTCCCTCTCCATCTCTCCATCTCTCTCTCTCTCTCTCTCTCTCTCTCTCTCTCTCTCTCTCTCTCTCTCTCTCTCTCTCTCTGTGTGTGTGTGTGTGTGTGTGTGTGTGTGTTCGTCTAAATAAAACGAAAAGGATATTTCGCTCAATTGATAGATAGATAAATAGACAGATAGATAGATAGACAGACAGACAGACAGATGAATTATTAAATGAATAGACAAACAAACTGGAGAATACAATTAAAAATAAACACTCATAATTACCTCTTACTGACCTAATTCTCTCTCTCTCTCTCTCTCTCTCTCTCTCTCTCTCTCTCTCTCTCTCTCTCTCTCTCTCTCTCTCTCTCTCTCTCTCTCTCTCTTTCGTACCTGGCAGATCAACACGCCCTGGTCCTCGGCTTCAGGCAGGAGTGGCAGGGGTCTGGTGGCCTCGTCAAGCAGAGACAAGTCGTATTTGGCCCACGCCCCCATGAAGTCCCAATTATTGAGCCCATCCACGAAATTAGTCAAGTCGAGGTAGGGAGAGAAGCTGGAGGAGTTCCCTGATCCTCCTCCTCCACTTCCTCCTCCTCCATTTTCTCCTCCTCCTCCTCCTCCTCCTCCTCCTCCTCCTCCTCCTCCTCCGTCAGGTAGAGTTGTGGTGGTGATGGTCGCGGTAGTTGTCTCGTCCTCAGCCGTGGTAAGGTGAAGGAGTGTCGTCGTGAGGATGAAGATAAGGAAAATGGTCGTCCCTCTTCTCCTTTTCACCCACAACCACGTCATTTTTCTCTGGGCCTCTCTCTCTCTCTCTCTCTCTTTTATCTCACTATTTTTTTTCTAAGATGCGAGAATTTTTTTTTTATCTTTTATGTCCCTTTCTTTCTGTGTTTTTTTCTTTTTCTTCCTTTTTCTATCTTTCGTGGAAGGGAAAGGTGTGAGTATCTGGTTCACCTTAATTGGTTCACTTGTCTCTTCTTTCCTTCTTTTATTTGTCTTGCTTCTTTCCTTCCTTCCTTCCTTCCTTCCTTCCTTCCTTCACTTCCTGATTTCCTTTCTTCCTTCCTTCCTTCCTTCACTTCATACACCTTTCTTTGTTATTTTCCTTATTATCCTTTTTTTCCCCTTCTTGCAAGTAATCTCTGAAACGAATACGAGTAATTGAGTATGGTGTGTGTGTGTGTGTGTGTGTGTGTGTGTGTAGCAGAGATCCCGAACACACACACACACACACACACACACACACACACACACACACACGAGGCCTAACAAGCACTGCGATTCAACATTTACGTTTTCAATCCTCATTTAATTGTCCCCCTTCTTTTTTTTCTTTTTTTTATAACTTTAACGAGGAATGAACTTTTTTTTTCACTGAATAAGTATAAAGAAAGAAAACGTATATGAAGAAATATATCAGCAGACATTTTCTTTCTTCTCTCTCTCTCTCTCTCTCTCTCTCTCTCTCTCTCTCTCTCTCTCTCTCTCTCTCTCTCTCTCTAATCAGGTTTAACAGCTTAACGACGCTTTACAATTCGTTTGACACTTCGCACATCAAACTCTCTTTCAACGCTAAATTCAATGCGAACTGCGAAGCTTTATTTCCTGTTTCCCTTCCTTTTTTTTCCTTCCTTTTTTCCTCCTTTTTTCCCGCTAAATTTTTGGTACATAAACGAGGCACCGATTGATATTGTGGTTATATTTGACTACAGTTTCTAATTCACTCCTGTTCTTTTTTTTCCTTCTGTTTTTTTTTTCACGTTTCTTTTCATCAATAACATTTTTTTTCTTTTTTAGTTATATTTTCCTTTTTCTTTTTTGGTTCAATTTGGTAGTCTAATTTTTTCTTTTCCTTTTTTTTTCATTGATACTCGTACTTTTTTTCTGTCTCTTTTCTGCAACTTTTCTTTTAACTGACATTCGATTTATTTTTAGTCACTGAGTTTCTTTTCCTCGCTTTTCTTTTTCTTTTCCTATTTTTTCCTGGCGTTAGTCAATTTGTACCTGTTTCCAGAATAAACGACAGCCAGAGATCGACACTTTTCAAAACATAGGAGTATTGGCATCAACTTTTTCTTCGCTGTCTCGTATCTCTCTCTCACTCTCTCTTTCTCTCTCCCTCTATCTCTTCATCCCTTCCTCCTATCTATCCCCTTGCATTCGTTCTGTCTCCCTCTCTTTCCGTCTGTTTTTCCTCGCATTTTATAACTTTTCTTTCCACTTCCCTCCCACTTTTTTTTTTATCTCTCTTTCACTCTTCACTCCCTCCTTCCTCAATCTTTCAAAATCTTCTCTCTCTCCCATTTTCTTCCATAATCGCACCTTCGCAGAAAATATAAACTAATTTCGATTCCTTCTTCACCCAACGAGCGCGTGAGTGTGTCTGTCTGTCTATCTATACGAGGACTTGTGTATGTGTGTAGTCTTCCTCACACACACACACACACACACATTTACGTACACATACACGTACACGCACACACACACACCCGCACACCTCCATCATTACCCCCAAAACCCCCTCCCACCGTGCCACCCTTCCATCACCTTCCTCTCCCGCCCTCATCACCCTCCTCCTTTCTTTATCCTTCCTCTTCCTATTTCCTCCCTCACGGTGCCAGTATCCTCCTTCTCCTCCCCCCCACCAGTACTAGTAAATGTGAATACCTCTACGTAATAAAGAGTCTAGAGGCAAAAATTAGAGTTAGGGACACACACACACACACACACACACACACACACGCAGCAGTGCACAAGTGTGAGGAACATCTGTATGATCACAACACCTCCCCCCACCTCCCCTCCTTCGCCCCTCTTTAACTACCCCCCTTCCCCCCTTCCATGACGTCATCGAACCCCCCCCCTCTCTCTCTCTCTCTTCACTTAACCTTCATAAGCTGGCTTCAGATATGTTATTTCTCCCCTATAATTTTTTTTTCTTCTTATTTTCCCTTCTTTATTTCTTTTTATCTATTGGAGGTGGTGGTGATGGAGGTGTTGGTGATGGTAGTAGTAGTAGTAGTAGTAGTAGTAGTAGTAGTAGTTGTTGTTGTTGTTGTTGTTGTTGTAGCAGTAATAGCAGCAGCAGCAGCAGCAGCAGCAGCAGCAGCAGCAGCACTAGTAAGTAATAAACGAAATAATGATAATAATACGTAATAATACCCCAGTAGGGATAATGAAATAAAATACCCACTTAGTAATTATCACCACCATCATTAACACCAATACAATCACTACAACCACCATCACCACCGCCACCGCCACTAACTACTCACATAATCAGATCAACTTGTGAGGGAAACACACACACACACACACACACACACACACACACACAGAGAGAGAGAGAGAGAGAGAGAGAGAGAGAGAGAGAGAGAGAGAGAGAGAGAGAGGAGGAGAGAGAAGATAGAGAGGAGAGAGTGAGAGAGGAGAGAGGTGATGAGCGAGAGGAGAGCGGTGAGATGAGAGGAGAGAGAGAGAGAGAGAGAGAGAGAGATCACAAAAAAAGAGAGGAATTGAAGAGCTGCCACTGGATCTTAAGTACCAAAGAGGCCCCTTAACTGCCCAGCTGCCTAATTGCCTTGGGAACACGCACACACACGCACGCACGCACACGCACACCAGACTAATTACCACTCAGCCTTCAAAGGATCCTGCAAACTGATCATAAAGGGGGAAGGAAAAGTCCACATTTGCATTTTAATTACTCGTGAAAGATGATGATAAGGAAAGTTTGTTTCTTTTAGGGTCTATGTCCTTATTTATTTTCCCTCCTGTTGTGTCTATGTGTGTTTTTTTTTTCTTTTTTTCCTTTTTCTTCCTTTCCTTGTTTTGTATTTCTTGTATCTGTTATTGTGCTTATTTCTTTTCTATTGTTCTCTGAGTTTGTGTTATTTATTTTCCCTCCCGTTGTATCTATGTGGTATTTTTTCTTTTCTTTTCTTTCTTTTTTTCTTTTTCATATCCATTTTTTTTTTTTTCATATTGTTCTCTGAGTTAACATAATTTTGCCTTTTTCTGTTGATTTGTTGAAGTAGTTTCGTCTTGTTTTCCGTCACATAATAGTAATACTAGAAACGAAAATAACTGTATGAAATAATAGAACCGGCATTAATAAATCATTTTCTTCTTTTTTTCTGTCTCGTATCATATTTTCTTTTTCTCCTTTTCTCTCCTGCATTTTTTACCTTAATTATCTTCTTCCTTTTCTTATTTTTTCGTTTATTTTTTTATCTTTTTCACACTATAATTTTGTTCTTTCTCTCAAACTAATTTTCTTACCATCCCCTTTCGCTTCAATTCAATTTCCTCTTCTCTTCTCTTCTCCTTTACTTTCCTTCCGTCCTTTCCCCTCATCCCTTTTATTCCTTAACTCTCTCTCTCTCTCTCTCTCTCTCTCTCTCTCTTGGCACTTCACTCACCCCATCTCCCCATTGCTCCCCATCCTCGTCCCCACCGTCACAGTATCACGTCCACCTGCCCTAATGAGGATTACTAAAGGGGAACGTGTGTGTGTGTGTGTGTGTGTGTGTGTGTGTTTCATCTGACTAAAAATTGGCAAAAATGACAAAGTGAAATGATTGATTCTTCAAAGCATTTTTCTCACTTGCTCATTTTCATATATGTTTTTTGTTTTTTTCTTTCTAGCATATTATTCCTTATGTGTTATTATTATTATTATTATTATTATTATTATTATTATTATTATTATTATTATTATTATTATCATTATTATTATTGTTATCATTATTATTACTTTTATTATCACTATTGTTATGGTTTCACTTTCTTCATTATATCTCTTTACTTCTTTGATAAACTCTGCAACATATTTGTCGCTTTCAAAAAAGTAAAAAAAGAATAAATAAATGAAAATAAGTAAATAAATAGAAAGTAAACATTTTGAATCACATAACGAAGAGAGAGAGAGAGAGAGAGAGAGAGAGAGAGAGAGAGAGAGAGAGAGAGAGAGAGAGAGAGAGAGAGAGTCAAGGGCACTAGAAGTCTTCACGCCCCTGACACAGTTACGTAGCTAAGGGTGAGCGGTGGAGGCGGTCTTCCCCAGGCGGCACTTTTTTCGGGTGACATTCTTGGTCGTCATAGTTGTCAGTTTTATGGTATCAAACCAGTGAGTGTTATTGATAATTGGTCTTGTATTACTTCTAGAAACAGCAACAAACTGGAAGGCCGCAGGCCACCCTAAGCGACAAAAACACCATCTATGCCACTGCCCTGACACACATTAACATCGTTCCAGGCACCGCCCCTCACCTGCTGTACTCCTCCCCCTCCCCTCTCCTGCAGCTTCACTTCAATCCCCCACACCATCACCCACTAGAAGATGATGGTACTATGTGGGTGTCCTTCCAACAGTAGCACAGGGATGATGATGATGAAGACGTACAAAAGTAGTGTTGGTGGTGGTGAAAATAGAAAAATTGAAGTCATAACAATGATAGTAGATGAAAAAATAATGGTGACAAAAGCAGTGGTATTAAAGGATGCGAAAAAGTGAAGGTATGTTGTGGTGAAGAAACAAAATTCAAAGGCTGAATGGGAAATAATCAGGAGCAATTCCCCAGAGAGAGAGAGAGAGAGAGAGAGAGAGAGAGAGAGAGAGAGAGAGAGAGAGAGAGAGAGAGAGAGAGAGAGAGAGAGAGAAATCTTAACCAATCAATAGTCAAAAAATTGCTCTCTCCTTCCTATGATAAGCATAAGTTCCTAATATTTGCAGAACACACTCCATACACGACTATCTTCACGTCAAATCTCACATAGAAACTCAAAGAAATAGAAAGTCCAAGAAATATATGCAATGAAAAGAGATGAACAAAATGAACCATTGTGACCATAGTAAATCTTTTCACAAAACAATGATGAAATGAAATATGAAATTCTTGTATTACCATATTATTATCATTTGTCCTAAGATCACATTTCATGGAGCATGTCTTTCTCTTTCACTTCTCATCAGAGTTTTGGCTTTTGGTCCACAATTGCCACTCATCGCCACACAATATATTATTACATTAACAAATCTCCACTTCTTGAGACTTGCTAAACAAAAACCTCTACTTTAAAGACTACCCTGAGCCTAGCAAGATAATACTTATATATCAATAGTATTTTATGTACATTGCACAGACATACAAAAAAGATACACCCGATGAACTGAGAAAAGAAATATAAATAACAAAGATTCTGAATGAAGCTGTGCACTGATTAGCTGCCATGGGATGCTGCACAGCCCAACACAGCACTCAGCACACCTGGGAACACATGGGCCATGGTGGGTGTCTTACTGATACTGACAACACAACATGAATGATACAAATGAAAAGTACACAGATCTGGAGAATGGGTCATGAAGTACACAGATCTGGAGAGTGGGTCATGATGTTTCTTCTTGCTGTAAATGGGAAAGGCAAGTGTTCATCACTTGAGTGTAATTACTGAAATGAATTTATATATCTGTAATTGAGCTGTTGGTGTCAAGTCAATAGGGAATTTCAAAACATTAAGTGTATTTATGGATATGGATGATGAATGGATTTAGGCATATGTACATGTTATAGACCACCTGACATCATGCAACTTCCCTTCACCTGTGATTTATATAAGACAAAGTGGAAAAAGTTAAAGCTATCAGGATTATCAAAAGTGTTTTCATCATTCTAACATTAGTTCAACAAAGATTCTCCATCAACAATTGGAAAAAGCACTCATGAGAACTAACTTATCATGAGTGGGCTTTCACAATCATCTCAATGACACCCCACAGTATCAAAGGACATGGGGCCTTGTGATTGACAATGAATGAAGTGGTCAAGAAAGGCTTGGTTAGATAGTACATTCATTAACCCTTTCACTGCTATTTGTTCCATCTTTCCTTAATTAATAACTGATCACTCTACAACATCTTTACTTGTTCATAGTTACCTAAAATCTTTAAAACTGGGTAAAAATTGCAGAATATACTCTTTCATACATTCATTCCTCAGAGATGCTAATAAAGATCTCACACATTGCTACTGATTTTGTTAATCATCTTGTATTGCAGTGAAAGAGTTAGATGACAAAACAGCAAAATAAAATACGTAGAAATGGGAATGATGTGTGTAAAGCTTTCCACATCACATCATAGTCCTGTCACTTTTATGAGGATGCTGGTGTTTCCTGTCATATCACTACTGTATCATCACTATTCATTCTGCTCCTAATGCCATAGAAATGCTGGACATGTCTACCATTACTAATAACACTATCACTACTACTATCCAATCATTACTATGAATATTTCTGTGATATCAAAAGAATCTTAAATTGACATTCTCACTTTCTCATTTTAGCACCAGTTTGTCTCTGCTCCAAGCAATGAAGTGAGTGAGGCAGAGCAGGACCTGACCCACCACTGTCTTGCATTCACCACACACCACCGCACACACACACACCCAGCAAATGCCAAACATTCCAACCCCCTCACCACATAACCCCACTGTTGTGGCTTCATAAATCAGTCAACCTACATAGCATAACCTTCCATCAAACACTTGCACTCGTACATTCAGTTAAATATAAGATCCTAAATAAATATAGAAATGTAAATGTTGAAGTATTGAGCTAAAAATCTGAGTGCCAATTTTTCAATATAACACCAATCTTGAAATTCATACATATTTGAGAATAATTCTCAAGAAATTTTCTTAGGCAAAACGTGAGAACATTTTAATGAGCTCATTCATCAATATTGTGGCCACAGCTTTCATATTTAATATTTAATGTATGGCTCCTAAAAATGTTGAGTATTCATAATATGTAAATCCAACACTACATTTTGCACTGCGAGCAAAATTATGAGCAAAGACTTATTTTATCTCGTCTAATAATCTTTTAATCTCTCCTTTCCTCCACCTCTTCCTTAATAAACTGCCTTTTCTTATCCACAATTTCTCTCAACATCTTCCTTAGTATACACCAGCTCCTCCCTGCCTCCCTCAGTCCCCTCATACAGCCACAGATATCACAGTGAGGCCCAAACACTGCCTCCCTGGTATTGGCACTCCTTCAGGCTCCTTCACTGAGGAGGGCCACCAATTCCATGACCTTGTATCTCAGTGGAGCAATAAGGCAAGTCAGTCAGTACCAGAAAATAAAGAACAATATACATGAACACCAAAAACACCCGGAACCATCAAACATATACAGATTAATAGTAATAATAATGCTTGCATGAAGGCACACACGCGCACGCACACACGTACACACAAAAAAAAAACATACACAGACACACAAACAGGTACAGAAATAATAACTTTTGTACAAACACAAACACACACACACACACACTCATGAGGATTAACCATCTCCCTGCAAACAAAACTGATACATATACAAACAAGCACACAAAAAAAACAGTACCACCATAAATAAAAGATTCAAAATTTCAACAATAAATATTTGTATATGGAAGAAAACAAGCAGAAGTGAAGACAACCATCCTCTTAGTCTTCCCTCCAGACTGCTAGCAGAAGCACCTTAGAAGAACCACCTGTCCCTTGGGGGGGTTAGCTGAGGAACAGTGTAACCTTGGACTCTCCCTCTCCCACTGTCCCATTCACTGATATTCCATTGCTTTCCTCATTGTCAATCTGCAAATACATGATAGTGAATGTGAGTATGAAATTCAGCTCTCTCTCTCTTTCTCTTTCTCTTTCTCTCTAAACAAATAGATACATACAAAAATAAGACTTAAAATTCCACTCTCTCTCTTCACTCCTAAATATTCTCACAACTTTAACAGAATTTTGAGGCCAAAGCATCATGACATCACAAATAAACAGCACACAACATTTACTTTCTTTCCTGTTTTCCCTTGGCTAGCATATTCCTGACAAAGAAACAAATCCACTTCCACCTCATCCTGCTCCCAGCCAATACACACCTGCGAGGAGGGGCCGCAGCCAGACAGCGGCCGGGATACAAGTGCTGTTGGCTCCGGGATGAGAGCGTCGTGCATGGCGTATCTCCAGGTCCACCACTTCGCCACTCGCTCAAACTGCTTCTTGTTGGACTCATACAGCTGTCCTATCTCAGGCTCCATACACACCTGTTGACATGTGTGTATGTGACCTTTCTACCCTGCTTGTACATTTTCATTTTCCTCCAGTTTCACTTTACTCTTTCTTTAATCTTTTCTATTGCCCTTGGCCAGAGCCTCTTTTATATTGAGAAAATGAGTAAATGAATAAATTAACAGAAAAGATAAGTTAAGAAAAATATGAATATACGTGAATCAAAGGAAGCAAATGTAAGATGTACTCGAGAAACAAAACACCACAAGCATGACTCAGTTCTACAAAGAATACAATAATGTCTTACAGCACACCCACACACTGAAATTATGAACAAAAGTATGAGAACATGAAAAAAATCTACAGAAATCACAATAAAACCACAAAAACAAATAAAAAACAAACATAACCTGGAGAACAAGAAAAAATTAAGGAAAAAACACGCGAGGGAAAATCTGTTCAAGTCACTAACACATAAAGAAACATAGAAAGCCCACCCTCTAACAAAAATGGGAAGGCAGCAAATTTACAACCTCAAACCACAATACCAAACAGCACATTCCACCACCACCACCACTGCCACCAGCCCACCTTTGTGTATGGGTCAGTGAGGAGAGACTGGATGGAGATGAGGACCTTGGAGATAGTGAGAGCCAGCGACCAATTGTGCTGGATGGAGTCAATGCCGATGTCTCCGTGACGCGACACGTTGGGGTGGAAGATCTTGGTGATGAAACACACGATGGGAGGACACAACGGGTAGCTGACGGCAGAGAAGGAAGAAAATTGAAATGGAGGTAAAAACATTATTAGAATACCTTGAAATTTGGGCAGAAATACCTTTTTAATGAAATGGGAGGACACAAGGGGTGGCTGATGGTAGAAGAGAAGGAAGGGAATGAAAATGGAGATAAAACATTATTAGCATACTCTGAATTTTGTGGTGGAGTACCTTGTTAATGAAATACATGATGGGAGGACACAAGGAGTAACTGGTGAAGGAAGAGTAGGAAGGGAATGAAGATGGACACAAAATATCAGATTAAATATAATTAAGTTATCGAGATGCAATAATATGAGGAAGAGAGGAGGAAGAGGACACGAAGGGAATGTAAAAAAGGGAGACAAAAAAGAATGATCAGAATATTAAATGCACTGAAATTATATAATTGAAATATGCAATAGAAATCACTCCAAATCTCACTTCCTATATATTGACAGTTGATAATATTTATGCACACCAAATCCCACACACATTGTAAGCACCGATGTGGAAAATACTCAATATAAAATGCTCTAAATCTACCAAACAAACCTCACATTTAGCAGTCTCCAGATCATTATAAAAAGCAAATACAACAATCCCACAAAGCCTTTAACAAATAAAAAGTCAGCACTGAATCCTTGCATACTTTTCCTTGCTATACAGGAAGGCAGACATTTACTTCACTTACTTCATCTGGGCTACTCTCTGTACTCACCTGTGTGGGATTTGAATATAGAGGAAGAAGGTGCCCCCCTCATAAGGAGATCCAGCAGGACCTCTAATGGAAGCCTGCCAATGGACTGATAGCTCATCCAAAGGACAGGCCTGGATGCCCTCAGGTGGGTCTGATCTCAGCGCTGCAAAGGAGAAGCTAAGCAGTGATGTGTAATCTACTTCTTTTAATTTAGAATTGGTATCACTTGTAGGTTTTCATGTCTTCTGATTTTTAACATGAGACAGTGTGAGGTGGTACATAAGTGAGGGATATTGACAGGTGAATATTAACATGGGTTATGAAGGTAAAGGAGACAGAAGTGCAAGGAGAGTGAGACATCTGTGAAGAAAGGAAAGTACAATATAAAGAGAAAAATTATAACATCAATGGAAGAAGAGAAATTGATCTTTTCTGCCCCATTCACCCATTTCAAGACACAAATTCAAACTACCATTCTGACACATAACACTTTTTCATTCCAAATAAATAACACTACATATTTGACTCTAATAAATATCATCACTGCCACAAAAATATGACTAGGGAGACTGAAAAAAGACTCAACATTTCAAGGACAACAGGAGAGGAGGGAGCAGCAGCAGCCGTGACAGACAAGGGGACTCACATCTTAGTTCATTGCGCAGACGGTTCTTCCTCCACGAGTTTTCATTGTTGAGTGGCTGGGCAAGTAGAGACATCTTGTGGAGGCACATGAAACACGGGGCACTCTCAGTCCTGCAGCACAAGAGAGGGGATAGGGTGTGACTCTGGGGCAGGTCTAGGAAGTCTTGGTTAAGAGTTAGGAGTTTTAAATATATATATATACACCACCACCCTCTTCTCAGATATGGATGATGAGAAAGAGTATCCATCCTTTCCTCCTCTTCCTCCACGTTTCTCTCCTTGTCCTAAGTTATCCCTCTCCCTCCTCCTCACAATATGAATTATATGTTAAGGTATTCCTCCTTTTCCTTATGAAGTGACTTGTATTAATTCACTTTTCAACAATCCTCAGTAAACTTGTCAATTGTTTGTTGTTGTCTCATCACACTCTCGCTATGCAACCTTGCCCCTTATCATGAACATCAAATTCTGATCTTGAGAAGCTAGCACAGTATAAGCTTTCCATTAATCTCACATCACCATCAAAATAAAATATACAATACAAAACTAAATCAATCAAATCTAAACCTAACACAAGCTCTGATAGATAGACTGCAAGTTTCAGCAACCCAGCAGTAATGTCACATCTACACATCACACAAACAAAAAGACAAACATTCCAAATCAAAATTTCAGCCACATTTAAGCATCTGTTCCCTTTCTTCACCACCAGCAGACAGGCAGCACTCACAGCTTGGTATAGATTCTCTGCCAGGGCACATTGGAGTACAGGCTGGAGAAGAGTGGCCAGCGGCGGCGGGTGTAGCGCTGCCACTGCTCCTCGGACACGTAGCGGCGCACCAGCTGACTCCACCGCCGGCACACCTGACCCACCGCCCACAGTGTCATGTCATCCAGAAAGTTAAACACCAGCATCCAAACTGAGGGAGTACAGGTAGATCATGTTTTTATTTCTATTTATCTATTTATTTGTGTGTGTGTATGTGTGTGTGTGTGTGTGTGTGTGTGTGTGTGTGTGTGTGTGTGTGTGTGTGTGTGTGTGTGTGTGTAGAAGCAGCAAAGGCTAAGGGATGCAAAATTCATATTGAAAAGAAAAGGCCCACTGAGCTGCCAGTCCTTACAGAAAAAGGCTTGTGTTTGTCTCATTCTTTACTTTGTAATCATGTTTGTCTGCACGTGTTTGGGCATTTGTCCTGTTTGTTTTGTGGTTTCATTTCTTTCTTTCATACACACATTCATAGTTTTAGAGATACATATATGAAAAATTAACTTTGAAAACTGGATATTATGAACTTGACTCAATCCTGTAAAAATACAATCATACAAGACAATTAGGTAAGAACAGGAAAACACATACAAATACAGAATAAATAGTATATACAATGATATAAAGCCAAAGCTAAAATAAATAAAAAATCTACCATCTTTCCACTTGGCAAGAATACAGGTACCTCCATTCTTATGCAAGTTTGTTTTGTCCATTTTTTTCATTTAACCGAGATCCAAAATCCAAACAAAATTTTTTTTTTTCACTTAAACATATTTCATTGAGAGATCAACAGATGTCTCACACAAGTTCTTTTATGCCACCCAAACAACAACAGTTACACAGTTATTGTTATATTGTTCAATTTACATTGTTTTTGTTGTCCATGACCTCTTCAAGAACAACTCATGTGTGTAGGTGGAGAGGTACCTGTAACAGTAAAAACTCAAGACACCACCCACCACCTCATCATAAAGTGACAGAGAGCCTCACCTTCAGGAGGCATACGGTGGATCAGCGTGGGGTCGAGGTTCTCAATAGGCCGAGGACTCGTGAGGCGGGTAATCTGCTCCTGCAGTGCCGGCTGTACCAACGCTCGGCCCTCGGCACTCCTCACCGTTGCCACCCTAGCCTTTGCCACCCTCACACTGCCCCCCGCTGCCCCTTCCCTCCCTGCACCCCCTCGCCTACAGCCATCATGTCCCCCCATCAACATCCCATTCCCAGGTGACCCCACACCACCAGACACACCACCACACACACCGCTCACCCCAGGGAGATTCAGACCAGCACCAGCACCCCCAGAGATGTCTATTGCTACCCCAGACACCCCTTCCCCACTACTTCCCCCTCCAAGGCCTGCATCCACCCCTGCCTCCACCCCAACTTCCATGTATTCAAAATCATCGTGGTCCATTGCTGATGCCACCTCCTGGAAGGCCTTAGGGTCCATGCCATGCTGGGGGAAGGCCTGGGGAGCAGCCTCAGGGGGAAGCTGCTCTTGTGTTTGGTAATAGTCACTTGGTTCTCTTGGTTCCTCATTGCCTGAATCCCCGTCATCTGTTTTCTGTGGGTGTTTGGAAGGAGTGACTTGTTTGTCTTGGTGAAGGAAAGGATGCAGACTGATTATACAAAAAGAAAACTATCTATGATGCTAAACACACTAACATACACACACACACACAAAAAATAAATAAATAAGTGGAAACCATGATAAGAGAAAGTATTATGTAAAAAATTGCACATTTTGTTTAGAACATTAAATAAAATAGCACGATATAAAAAACACATTGCAAGCTTGACTTGTTCCTGTGAAAATGCAAATCCTAGATAAATTTCCCCCCCCCCCCCCACACACACACAGAAGAAAAAAAAAGAAAATTAAAAATAATACAGTGGTACCTCTTGGTTCGAACATCCTTTGACTCAAACACTTACCAATCCGAACAAATTTGGCGAACAAATTTTGACCTCCAATTCAAACATGGCCTCTCAATTCGAACACAAACCCATGTGGCAGTCAATGCCGCCTTCTCGCCAGTCAGCTGACTTCTCTGACGTGAACACCTCTCTCCATTGTGACTTGTGAACAGCTTTCAAGTCACTCCGGCCCCTAGTTGCCTCACTTACTCCAGCCCCCAACCCTGGTCACTTCCTACCTACCATCCCAGTCAATGAGGCCTTCTACTCTGGTCACGGGCAAACTTATTTACTAATGAAGATATATTTAACACTTAAAACAACCAATGAAGAATGAATTGTTAAATATCATTGTCATTTGCGCAAACTACGATAAAACAATAATTTGCAGTTATGTACAATAATTTATACTTCTCTTGAAATAATTCCTGTTGCTATGAGAATATATTCTACTTGATAAGAGAGAGAGAGAGAGAGAGAGAGAGAGAGAGAGAGAGAGAGGATGATGAGTGGCTGGAGGAGGGAGGGAGTGGGGGGAGGGGGCCTACTCGGTCTGTTGGGTATTGAATGGGAGTGGATAGGGACGGAGTGAGGAGGAGGAGGGGAATACTACATAATCTGTTCCTGCATTTAATGCATGACACACACACACACACACACACTCACCTCATGGTAAGGGCGTACACTGGCCTGCTTGGAGGGGTCATCAGGGTACAGGAAGACGTGACAAGTAGCACACAGCGGTTGGCAGAAGTTTGGGCCATAGTAACCATTGCACTGGAAACATGCCCTGTGCTGCAGTGGGGCAGGAAGAATGCCAGTGAGGGAGACTGTGGGTTGACTCAAACTTAGTAACATTATATAACCCTAACACAGTAATGGACAGTGAATCAGAAATAAAGGTGTCAACAAATTAAACAATTATTCTGCATTGTGAAACAGGAGTAAAGATGTCATTGAATTCAATTATCATTCTTAACACTTAGATTTTGATATAGAAGTCAAGGTATTAATAACTTCAACTATTATTCTACACCATATACATAGGCACACCTTAGGATAATACTAATTTCACTTACATACTATATTCCGGTTTTTTGTTTGTTTGTTTTTTCACTAAAGAGTAACATATACTTGACTCTGGGTGAAAAGGGTCTTCCAGATTATTGTTCTCAGTAGTTGTTTCTAATACAAGCATGAAACTCCTGTAGAAATATCAGTGATCTTGCCATAAATATTGGGAGACTGCAGGGAACAAGTGTATTTTGGCTGTAATAACATTTTAGTGGAGTGAAATTTGAGATCTTCTGCAAAATTTGAGATTTTATAAGTCTGCAAGCTGTACATCAGTGAAGAACAAACAATTAAATTTTTCTTTTGTTTATAACTGAGATTTGTGGGTAGCAGAATATTGGTACATGTATAGAAGAAGAAGAAGAAGAAGAAGAAGAAGAAGAAGAAGAAGAAAAGAACCACAGACTAACAACCAAACACTGCATAAATCACCTCCCATACACAACACACACATACACATACACAAACACGCACACTAGCCAGCACAATGGTAACCTCCTCACAGCTCCCCATTACCTCCTTAACACGCCTCCACACCCACACCACGCCTCCACCCACACCTTACCGAATGGGTGAACTCCTCAGTAAACTCCGTCATGGGGAACAGTGGACGAGAGGCGCCTCAGAATCCCATGCACGAAGATTATTGTTTTCACCACAGCGTCCTGCGATAGGCGAGTGTTGCCGCCACCGCCTCGCATCCACACCCTTTACCACAAACCATAAATATTACATTTACCTCATGAATACACGCCTCTACTGGGTTTTATTCAAGTTTTTTTAATGGTATGAATTTTATTTGGTGTTTATTTCGTACTAGAAATGTGTGACTACGGTGGATTTTGGGTGATCTGAATTATTCAAGGATTCTTGCATTTATCTGTCCTCATAACTTTGATAAAATTGTGCTGTTGTTTAGCTTTACTAGATTACCTCGATGGGAAATACAGTATTAAAACTATTTATTTTCCGCTAGAAATATCTAGACATCGTCATCTGCGATACCCATACGATGAAATTTTCACGTCGAGGTTGGCGAATATCTGGTAACAATGCAGTACCACAACATCCTCCTCTTCCTCCTCTTCCTCATCATTATCATCATCATTTCTATAGCCCCATCTTTAAACCGTTATAAGTCAAAATAATAAATAAACACTAAGAACACCATTCTTCTCTTTATTTCGTATATAATCTAATAAGTGTGTATCTTAAAACACGCGTAAGGAAGTCAGATACGCAAGTCAAAGAGATACGTTCGATATTCTAAGAAATTCATGCTTTAGATGCAAATAGGTAGATATGATAGAGGAAAATCCATAAAAAAGTATCAAATCAAATAATAGCGGGTAAGGCTCCTGTCACACGAGGTCACATGTTCATCTATTGTCTATCTATGTTATTTGCATATGACCTACTCGATTTCTTGGCTATGTCAAGGGAACCATGGAAAAATATAACTACTTTTTGGTCCGAGTGCCGATAAACATGACTAGCGGTCGGCCTTGTTTCCCCATTAACTTTCGTGTTTTACTTTCGCTAATTCGCTTTAGTTTGACGTTTATGGGGTTATATACGTGTTCATCTATTGTCTATCTATGTTCTTTGTATATAACTTACGTGTTTTCTTAGCTGTGGCAAGAGAAACGTGGAAAAATACGACTACTTTTTTCTCCGAGTGCGGGTAGACATGACTTGTTTCTTGGTAAATTTTCGCGTTTCTTTCGCTAATTCGCTTTAATTTGACATTTGTGGGGTTATATACATGTTCATCTATTGTCTATCTATGTTCTTTGAATATAACCTACTCGATTTCTCAGCTGTGTCAAGGGAACCATTGAAAAATACCACTACTTTTTGCTCCGAGTGGGGATAAACATGACTTATGTTTGGCCTTGTTCCTTCCACTCATTTTACGTGTGTTTTCTTTCGATAATCAGGTTTATTTACGGCGTTTATGGAGTTATATACATGTTTATCTATTGTCTATCCATGCTCTTTGCATACAACCTACTCGATTTCATAGCTGTGTCAAGAGAACCATGGAAAAATACAACTACTTTTTGTTCCAAGTGCGGGTAAACATGGTTCGGTCGTCCTTGTTTCCCCATTAACTTGCGTGTTTTTCTTTCGCTAATTCGCTTTAGTTTGACGTTTAAGGGGTTATATACATGTTCATCTATTGTCTATCTATGTTCCTTGCATATTATCTACTCGATTTCTTAGCTGTGGCAAGAGAAACACGGAAAAATACGACTACTTTTTGCTCCGAGTGTGGGTAAACATCACTTACGGTCGGCCTTGTTTCTCCGTTAATTTTCGCGTTTCTTTCGCTAATTCGCTTTAGTTTGACATTTGTGGGGTTATATACGTGTTTATCTATTATCTATCTATGTTTTTTGCATATTACCCACTCGATTTCTTAGCTATGTCAAGAGAACCATTGAAAAATACCACTACTTTTTCCTCCGAGTGGAGGTAGAAATGACTTACGGCCGGCTTTGTTCCTTCCACTTATTTTACGGGTGTTTTCTTTCGCTAATCAGGTTATTTGTGGCATTTATGGGGTTATATACATCTTTATCCACAGTCTATCTACGTTCTTTGCATATAACCTACTCGATTTCTTGGCTGCGTCAAGAGAAACATGGAAAAATACAACCATTTTTTGGCAGCTGTGAAAATAATACTATGCTACTTCCAGGCCAGCCATGCATGAGGGTGGGTGGGGTGTGTGTCGGGTGTCCGGCGGGATTTAGGCGAGCCAGTTTGTCCTGGGGTAAGGTGCAGGGAGGTACGCTGCGTCTAACCTATTGAAAAGCCTCTGCTTGAGCGGATACGGGCGATTTCTACCTGAAAAATCCTCTGTTTAAAGTAAATAGCGGTATTTCACGATGTTTTTGCCGCTGTAGTGGCGATCTTTACTGAAATACTGTAGGGTTCAAGTGACCAGCCGTGTATCAAGGTTTATGTAAGGTGAGGCACCACCCAACACCTGCGGCCCTATCTTGGATTCTTATTTCATCGGTCATTTTGAACCATATCTGTCAATCATTACAGGCTCATCTTGCCACAGTATGCAACAATGGTATTAAGCTTTCATATGAACCATTCAGACATAGCATTCGTGGTTAAGTTTAAGTTTAATGAAGGTGGGAGTGAGATAGGAGGGGGGGCCGTACCCCACCACGGGACCTCCGCCAGCCGGCTCATTTATCAGGATATTTTCTTCGTTTCTGGACTGTTTATTTGGGATCAATAGTCAAATTTAACGCTTTCTATGAATACTGCGGTGAGTTTCAAGTCATTTCCGTGCGTGTAAGGGGTGGAGATAGCTGTGGTTGGCGTTATTAGGGTGGTAAATAAGAGGGGATTTTTGCGCTAAATTTCTTGGAACGCCCAATGCCCTTTTTTATTTAAGGCTGTATCAAGTTGTTATTATTTGCAAAAGGTAGTCCATATACACTGATGTTTTATGCCTAAATTTCACTGAAATGAATGGAGAGGAAAAGTGTTATTTAGCGGTGTCAAAGTTACATTAATAACTTATTTATCAGCCTGTCAATAGTTTATTTCTGCCTCTAACTCACTCTAAAGTGTTTAAAATAATTAAGAATAACTAATCAATTGTTTTGAAATGGGTTTTGGTTCCTTTGAAGTGGTAGTTAATGGATATTTAACGAGTGTTAAAAAGGGTCATATTTTTATAAAACACGTTTTTTCCCGTAGAATTTCTTTAGAATTACTGTTGTTAGGAGTGTGTTTATACTTTGGGAATTAGTTATCCTATTTATCACGTCGGAACAGATACATTAGTTTGATCTGACATCGTTTTATCGAGGGGTCATTTTTAAAATGGTTTACGCTACGTAAATATAGAGCACCTGTGACGTCATCAGCCGTGACGTCATCAGCTGTGACGTCATCAGCTGTGACGTCATAGGGCAGCGGGCGCCTCCCTGCCCCCTTGCCTTCCTGACTTATATGCCATATATAGCATGAGTTACTGTATGCTTACCGTGTGTGTGTGTGTGTGTGTGTGTGTGTGTGTGTGTGTGTGTGTGCTGTAATACTGTTATATTGGCTCTCCATATCTAGCACTGTGAAGTGATCTTTTGGGTATTTTGAGGTTTGTGTGTGTGTGTGTGTGTGTGTGTGTGTGTGTGTGTGTGTGTGTGTGTGTGTGTGTCAGTGTATGCGTGTCAGTGTGTGTGTGTGTGTGTGTGTGTGTGTGGTGCTGTAGTACTGTTATATTGGCTCTCCATATCTAGCATTGTGAAGTGATTTTTTCGGGTATTTTGAGTGTGTGTATGTGTGTGTGTGTGTGTGTGTGTGTGTGTGTGTGTGTGTGTGTGTGTGTGTGTGTGTGCTTAATCAATAGCAGGGGATAGATAATAGGTAGAAATCTCTCGGTATATTTGTTTGCTACAGAACCTGCCACATACAGATGTGATATCTTGTTGCAGCATCTTCTTCCCTTCATTTCTTGTGTTGTAACCGAATGAAGTGAATGTATTTAACTGATGAACAATATTAATTTGCGTCTCCTCTCTCCCCAGCGCCTCCTCCACCGCTGCTGCTGTTCCCCGTGACTAGCCAGCTGATGGTGTGCTGCTCCACGCTGCACACGGAGCTGGTGACCATCCAAATGGGCCGGGAGCACGCCCAGCACCGTGAGAAGGCCACCGTTGTGCTGCACACTGACTCCAGGGGGGCAGTGGGGCTGCAGGTCCTCCAGTAGCGCCATCCCAACAACAACATGGGCCTCGTCACCGCCACCCTGGGCAGCCTGCAGAGTCTCGCTGCACAGGGGCAGAGGGCGAGACTCAACTGGATAGCCAGCCATGTGGGCATCCAGAGCAACGAGGCCGCCAAACCGCCAGGCGAGCCGCGGAGAGGTAACAGGTGACACAGCCCGTCCCTCTCAGCCGGAGACAGGTGAAGGAGCGTGTCAGACGTGCCGACACCAAGCAAGCCCGCCGGATCCACCAGCAGCTCGAGGGGAGGAAGAAGCAGCCAGGCTACCTGGTACGCCGCCGCCACTGCCTACCAGGCGCTGGTCGCCTCCCAACAGCAGCCCCGGGCAGACGGCGTGCTTTTGCAGAGAGACTAAGGCTGGGCTACTGCACCAGGGAGGGGGAAAGCTGTACGACGGCTTCCAGGGGCAGGAGTGTGGCCACTGTGGGAGGCATGATGATCGCCAACCACTCCTCCACCATCCCCTGTCCTGCTGCCCGGCGACAGCCGCCCTGGTGGCTTGCTGCTCACCCACCGCGAGACCAGCAGGGCTGCTCTACTTGTCCGCCACCATGTAGGCTGCTGCTCTCCTCCACTCCACTGACCATCCCTTATTACTAAGGGTGCTGTGCTCCTTCCTGGCCGCACCTCCACCCACCCACTTGAAGCGCAGCCATTGTAGCCACAGCGCCATGACGAAACGCCTGCTTTACTCGCACCACCATTGTCTGGCAATAGCAGTCATGTATATTGTATATAATATGTATGTATTTGCTCCACACAATAAACCTTTAAATAATAATATCTCACTCGATCTTTTTTTAGGATGTTCCTTCCAAACTTTCCTTTAGTGGCTGCCTCCCAATATCATGTTTCTTGAGTGGTGAAGTAAAAGAAAAAAGAAAAAAAAAATATATATATATCATTTAGTGGACAAGAATATTTCTATAGGAGACAGCGATGTCTTTACTACAAAATGAAGTCAATAACGACGCCCTAACATCACTCACTGCGTTGGTGGAAGATACCATTTGTCGTTAATCAACAGCGACAGACGCCTGATGGTGGTGTCGATACCGCATGTTTAGTGACAGCATGGAAGGCAACTAGTGCCCGCCACTCGCCACTGGTGGCGGGCACTAGTTGCCTTCCATGCTTTCCAATGGACGGTTTCACACTAGTCCACTGCAGTGTCTTGACCAGGCAACGGGACACTTAAAACATTTCGGTGTCTCACTTCCGCAACTATCTAGTGAGTGGCGGACACACACTGGCAGTGTCAGTGTCCGCCACTCACTGTAGAGCTTCATGGTTTTGAATGGAAGCTTTCACACTATCTACCCCACCACCAGTGACCTGTGTCCGACACCGCCGCTACTCACTGGCCAGCGGCAGCCTATCATGCTCAGTGACGGTCAGTTTCTCGTCTGGTGAAATACATTCTCTCAACTTTGTTATAGTCCCTGTGATGTCTTTCCTGACGTAGCTGAGAAGTTCTTCACATGACGGCTTGCTCATGCGAAAATAGTTGAAAAACTTCTTTTCGTCTGCACACAAATCAGGGAAAAGTGTATGATGCACTCCTGTGTACATCCTTCAGGGTAATACATGTAGGATGCACACACATGCACTTTCCTTTCTGCAGAGCGAGACCTTTCTGCAGCATGATGATGAGCAGGCCGCATGATAAGAATAGGGGTAAAAGGAATAAGAGGATAAAATGTGTATAATTATCTAAACTAAAGCAACACAACATCAAATATACCACATGATGGAAACAATTGGGTAAGAGGAATAGGAGGAGAAGGAAGTACAAGAGAAGAATGAGCATTTAAAAAGAGCTATAGAAGTGGGTGAAGAGCATCCAAGAGGAATATCCAAGATTAACATCTAAGAGGAAGCAAGGCAGGCGTCCCAATCTGGCCAGAGACTCTCTTTGATCCTCTTGACGTAGGATACCAGGTTAGGGAACTCATCTGCAGAGAGAGAGAGAGAGAGAGAGAGAGAGAGAGAGAGAGAGAGAGAGAGAGAGAGAGAGAGAGAGAGAGAGAGAGAGAGAATCAAAATGTAAAACTGCAGAAAATACGATATATAAACTAATAGACAAATATAAGAGTAGCATTATTAACAGAAGTAGTAGCAGTAATGGTAGTAGTAGTAGTAGTAGTAGTAGTAGTAGTAGTAGTAGCAGTAGTAGTAGTAGTAGTAGTAGTAGTAGTAGCAGTAGTAGTAGTAGTAGTAGTAGTAGTAGTAGTAGTAGTAGTAGTAGTAGTATATATATTGATAAAGAATCACATCAAAATGTACATAACATACATTATCGTGTGTGTGTGTGTGTGTGTGTGTGTGTGTGTGTGCTTCTCTCACCCGTCAGCATGGCGTGGTAAGGTGACCGCTTGTAGTTGCACAGAATATTCACCATCTGAGCAAACACCGTGCAGTCCACCTCGGTCATCTCCTCGCCCAGTAGGTAACTCTTCTCACCTGCAATTATAAACAAGCAACAGATAATAAATAGGAGACGTCATTCTTCAATAGAGAAAGAAAAACAAAGAAAATATACAAAAGATGAATACAATGTTGATAATCACACACACACACACACACCTAAGTAATCAGATAGAGCCTGCAGGTCACGCCAGGTAAGCTTTCTAACTTGCATGTGTGCCAGGCGACCTATTCCATGGTGCCAGAGTGTGTTGGTTCGCAGCCATGTATACACACGCAGTCCTGCCCGTATGTACCAAGATGGGGGACTTCTGGCGCCCTCAAACAGATTCCGCCCACCGTCCATTTTAATACGCCACTCACGAAGACACCTATGGGAGAGTTTAGGGAAGAAGAGAACAGGGAAGAGTGAGAGCAGTGGGTAAGAAAGACGGAAGAGAAAATTTAGGGGAGGGAAAGGTGGATGAATATAAAGGAAGAGAAGAGGTGAGCAAAATACGGAAGGAAAGAAAGAAGTAAAGCCCAAGAAAGGAAGATGGGAAAAGATGAATAGATATATCATATCCTTAATCTTTACTGATCGTGTTCCTCTTTCTTTTCTTTCTCCTCTACCACCATCACCACAATAGCAGCACTCATTAACAAAAAGAAAGAGCGCTTCACATTCTTAACCTTAGAACTGCCACTTCTGATCCTCCTCCGTAAACAGCTCTGTAGAGACATGAAAATTAAATACAAGTTATATCCTAATATTCTCCTCCCCCTCCTCCTTCTTCCCCGCTTCTTACTGATCCATTACCATTACCATCACCACTACACTCACTAACAAGAAAAGAAATGTTATGAACCTTTAGAGAACTCGTGTCCTACCTCCACCGCCACTATCACACTCACCAACACAAATGATCCTCCACCAACACAGTGAACGCCCTCGCCACCGCTTGCTCCACCGCAGTGAGGCTCGAACCTAGATCCAGGTTGTGTCTTCGCCGTAGCTCTTGCACCACCATGCCAGAGTCTGCCACCTCCTCCCCGTCCTCCATGGTGACCCAGGGAGTAAGCCAAGACTCTCCCAGTGGCTCAGAGTGGTCCAGCTGGGAGGACGGAGTGTCACGAGAAAATGAGAAAAAAGACAGAGGGTGGAAAAACATGAAAACATCTTTAAACGTCTCAGTAACTTCCACTATTGTCGCGGTACTCTAATCTGACCGCTTTTGTGCACACGCTTTTTCACAGCTGATCTCTTCCTTGCCATGTCTCAACAGCTCACCGGCCCATTCACACAAGAAATACTTCCCCACGTGAAGCAATGGGGACGAGAGAGAGAGAGAGAGAGAGAGAGAGAGAGAGAGAGAGAGAGAGAGAGAGAGAGAGAAGGGAAGGAAGGGGGCATCTTACCTGGTAGGGTATCTTGGCCAGTCTGAGGAAGGTGAGGAGTTTCAAGACGAAGGGAGAGATCGAGGGGGTCAGCGCCCCTGGTGATGGGCAGTGAACCACCACACGGCGCGCCTCCGCCCACGCACGCCTGGTTAGTAGTAGTAGTAGTAGTAGTAGTAGTGGTAGTAATAATAATAATAAAAAAAAAAAATAATAAAAAAAAAATAATAATAATAATCGTCTCAGAGTTCTTCCACCACCACCATCAGCTCCACCTCCTCTTCCTCCTCTTATTTCTGTCATTACTAGCCACACCTACCTCCTCCTCTTCTTAGCCAGGTGGACATACAGATAAATAGCGGCGCCACACATTGTTACCACGCTGACCAGTAAAAGCACCACTGTCACCACACCGCCCCATCCATTGCTGCTGCCACTCCCTGCCATCTGCTGAATGAAACGATACAATCAACTACTACTACTACTACTACTACTACTACTACTACTACTACTACTACTACTACTACTACTACTATTACTACTACTACTACTACTACTACTACTACTACTACTACTACTACTACTACTACTACTACCATTACTACTGCTATTACCACCACCACCGCCACCACCACCACCACTACTGCTACTACTACTACTACTACTACTACTACTACTACTACTATTACTACTGCTATAGATATAGTAAAAAAGTTACTATATATTACCCCTTTTACTGCGGAGATGTGGAGACTAGCAATGTGTGTGTGTGTGTGTGAGTGTCACTTGAGACTTGAGAGTACTATTTATCTCCCCGACTCTTATCTTCCCTTTCCCGTCGATGACAATAGGTAAATATGTGTGTGTGCGTGTGTGTGTGTGTGTGTGTGTGTGTGTGTGTATGTGTGTGTAAGCAGCAGCAATTCGACACGCACATATTTCTAATTTTAAAAGGCTTTACAGTAACTTATTCTTATATAAGTAAGTGCTCTTAAAAAAGGCCACGTATGTATATAATAAGTTGGGTTTTCAAGAAAGTTTCATTTTTACCTGTAGATGAAGCAGGATACTTTTAAAACTACCAATATTTTAATTAGAATAATAATAAAAACATATATATTCATCATTCAAAAATAAATTTATTGTACTAGAGTCTTTTAAAAACAATCAGGGTAGAATGAATAAAATTTGAGAACACCGGTCATAGAATCTAGTTTGCCTCTGGAGCTTCTGGTCAAGTCAATGGTGCACAGTTTACTATCAAAAGTCATTCACCACACGCTGATAAATTAGATAATGTGGTGGTCTACACTTCATCATGACCACCGTCAGGAAAGGAGCTGAGAAGGCCATCAGTGCAGCACCATCAGACCACAACACACCCACTGTCTTGGCTTCATTAAGGAAAATTCGACGTGCAACAGAAGCAACATATATTGAGATTGAGAGAGAGAGAGAGAGAGAGAGAGAGAGAGAGAGAGAGAGAGAGAGAGAGAGAGAGAGAGAGAGAGAGAGACGCAAAGTACACATATAATAGGTATGCGAAATAAGTCAACGAAGTAATAAGAATAAAAGTAACACCAGATCTTTTATACAACAAAAATACAAAGAGAGTTAGAAAAAGACAACTTCAGAGGACACAAGAGGAGGAAGAAGCGTCAAGGGAGGAGAGAGGGAGAGGGAGAGAGAGAGAGAGAGAGAGAGAGAGAAGCTAAGCGGAGGTATCGGGTGGAGGGCTTGTGAGGTCCCTCTCTGTGGCTCTTCCTTCCACCCTCTTCCACCTCTACTCCAGCCCCTAGCACGCCCGTCATGGCTCTCTTCGCCCCTTCCTCCATCGTGGACCTCTCAGACGATGTACTACTGCTAATTTTTTCCTCACTCAAGTCCTGGGACCTCCTTAATCTGTCGCGGTGAGCACTCAACTTGCTTCGTCCCTGAAATCAATCGCTCTTCTTTGGGATTTCCATATGATTGGAGCGTCTGTACCTGAGTGTGTGTTGGCTTGAAGGCCTAATGTGTGGTGGTGGTGGTGGGTGTGGCTGGTCGAGGAGTGAGTGTAGAAGTCAGGTCAAGCAGGGTCGCTGGGGTGGTGTGCGTAGGTTCTATATGTCTCCAGGATTGTGTTCCTCCGTCCACTTGTCTGTTTCGATGACTCCACTAGTTAGTGCAGGATTCAGTGTTGGGCCCTGAGTATGCTGAGGTGCTGAAATGACACCAGTAATGGCTTGGTGGGACATGAGACCAAACGTCATGAGGCTGTAGTGCTGGTAGCTGAATTGCCTAACTAATGCTTTCCCTTTTACTAGGCCGTGGTTTGCTCCCAAAGCTATAATAGCACGGTGAATGGGATACTGAAAGTTATTGCTGAAGGCAAGGGTTGTTAAACAACACTCACCCAGTGATGGAGCATGTCAGTGTTTGGTCCAGAACATAACTTGCCCTTTGTTTGTATTTCCTGATAGTTTCTCATCAGCTCTACATTGATGTCTTGCACTACACATGTGAAAGTTTATGTCATAGAAGTTCCTTCTTTACTGTTTTTTTTTTTCTCTCCAGCAGAAGCACACCTAGAATTAACAAAGGTATTAGGATTAAAAAAATGGTATTGTTAGATATGGTTATGATTCTATAGCTGTTAGTATTTGAAACAAACTTAGGATATTTTGGTCCTAAAGAATGGAGGTGTTTGTAAGCAAAACAAGAGGTCACTTAGGGCAATGGTCCAGTATAACTGTCTCTTTTTTTTAATAATTTCCTTCCACACCATCATAAAACCTAAGCCAAGTTTTTGTACCTATCCCTAAGTGTGTCCTGTTGGATAGTAAACATTTTACACCATGTTGGGAAGTAAACCACTACCGTCAGAAAATAAATCACTACTGTTTTACATACTCTAAGCTAACCTAATCTCAATAGGCATTGTTTCCTTTAAAGTAGTGATGTGGGGACATTAGGGTGAGAGCGAACATACTGAGTCAAACAGTAGATGGGTTTCTGATGGTACTGTGAGCCCCACAACATTTTTTTTCTATTTGGTAATTTCCGAGACATTTTGAGGCTACTTGCAGCTATATCATGATCTACTGGTGCTACTTGAAATTTGAATTCATTACATTTTTTGTATACATGTACCCTTTATCCCCCCACAATCGATGCCCATGATAATCTCTAACCTAAACTTAACGTAAGCTTCACTACCGTGCTTTACATAATCTAACATAACCTAACATAAATGCAACCTGCAAATTAATCTTACCGTATTGAGGAAGATAGAGCTTGCTGGCGTGAAACTTAAGTTAGGTTTGGTTAGAATATGTAAAGCATGGTATGGTTTATTTTTTGACATGGCAAGAAATGTTTAATTTCCAACAGGTCCTGCTTGGAGGTTAAATCAAGAGGGTTTGTGAAAATTTTGTGCCTCTTGTGAAAATTTTGTGCCTCTTTATATTATTGTGGCATATGTATACTATGGGTTTTATGAAAATGTGGAAGAAAAAATAAATGAATAAATAAGGTGTATTTATACTGGACCATTACCACACTTTATAACAGTGGAGCTGCTGGGCAGAAGCCCCACACAAATTTAGCATAGCATGTTGTTTCAGTAATCATAGACAACTGAAATGAGTTGAGTTCAGATTTGTTAGGTGTTCATATTTGTTTAACTGTGTAGTTTCCCTTATTGACATTTTGATCCATTTGTCCATCTAATGTTTGAGGTTAAAAATATTTACTTTCATTTATGTAATTTATATCTACATTATAAACGTCATCTTAATAATTTTTTAACATTATGATTGTAATGAATTTTGCATTTGATTTCTGTAAAAGTCCTAATATGTAAATAATAATCTCCAAATGAGACATCTGTCAATTAAGTTTTCTATCCATCTTGTCTATAAAGAAGGAATGAGGAGGGCATTGCTGAAAATTCTCTGACAGGCAGTGCAGGATGTATTTTTCACATTAATTCTACTCTTAGATTTTTAATATTGTAGTGTGTATAAATTATAAGAAATTACATCTAATTTTTTTTGCAGGACTTGTCAGCGCTTCAGCAAGGTTGCCAGTGACAAGTCTTTGTGGGGTGATGTTGACTTCAGTGATGGCTGCCTATCACTGCAGCAGGTGCGGCAGTGCCTGGTGTTCCTGCGGCCCAATACACGCCGAGTGGTCCTGCGTGGACACAAGAAAAAATTTGCCGGCACTCCAAAATGGAAAACGCCACTCATCAGTGCCAGCCTTCTCAAGCTGATTGGTGAGAAGTGCCCCAATCTGGAGGAGCTGGTCCTCAAGGAAGCATTTGTCAATGCCAACAAGGTCAAGATGACAGACTTTGCACACGTCCAGTCCATCACCAAGCTCTCTTTGGTGGACTGTGAGTTTGTGAACCTCCCTTCCCTCTCCAAGGATGCTTCCTACTTCAAGAGGATGCACAAAACTCTGCCACGACTTGAGGTGTTGGAGATCACCAAGTGTGGCTGGGTTGATGACTATGATGTGATGGTGCTGAGCAAGGCTGAGCTGATCCGTCGGCTGGTGCTCAGGAACTTGCCTAAGGTGGGCCAGGCCATGGTCTACATAGCCCTTGGTTTTCGTTTTGGCTTCCAGAATCTAGAGGAGCTGGACCTTAGGGGAACCAGTCTAGAGGACAATGAGGTGTTCTCAGTGGTGCAGAATGGCAAGCTACGGGCACTGTATCTTGGACCGCTGGGGCCAGTCAAGCGGCTAGAGAAAGGTCCACTGGCACGACACAACTTGATAATGCCAGATCCACGACGACAAGAGGAACGGCAGCAGGTGGTGGTGATCAATGTGGGTCCAAACGGTCCTCAGTGGCGGCAGGTGAATGACGAGGAGCTGGATGACATGGGTTTAGACTGGGTAAGGAATGCCCGGGCAGCACAGCGGCGGCAGGATCACGAACTTGATGATGACAGGCACTACTTTATTGATAAGGATGGCAGGCCAATAGAGGAAGAGGAAGAGGATGGCTGCAGCAGTGGCAGCAGTGGTAGCGTGGCTCCCCAAGAGCGTGCTGCCAAGCGTCGCCGCCTGCCTCACCACGGTGAACCCTCAGCCAAGCAAAGCAGGGCAAGGAGACAACCTGGTCACTGCCACAAGGACTCTCCAGCTCACTCTGATGCAGAGGATGGCACACTGAAGGAAGATGAAGAAGATGGAGAAGAGGGAGAGGAGGGAGAGGAGGTGGAGGAGTTTGGTCCATACACTCCTAATGTAGAAGAGGACCCAAGTGACCCTACCTTGTCTGATGCTCCACCAAGCTTAGATGATCACCTCTCAGACAAGCTGGTGCCAGCATTTGGCCAGAAGACAAAGCACCTTCACACTCTGGTGCTTGCCGGGTGTGCCATCACTGACCGTGGGCTGCAAGAGATTGTACGCCTGGTCCCCTCGCTGCGGCTGCTAGACCTTACCAACACACGGGTCACCAGCGGTGCCCTGCAGGAAGCCAGGGTGGCTCGCCCAGACTGCGTCATCTTAGGAGGCAGCACCAGACCACCACGTCACCACAAGACCAGATGATGCCGACCGCAGGGTGCCACGAGAACCCGGAAGTGACCAGGTGTTCTCACTGCCAAGCAAAGTTCCTCAGGTATTCAGGAGAAGCTGCTGGCCTCCTCTGCTATAGCAGCTGTGTCTGTGTGATTGGCTGGTGCCTCTCGTTGACCTAGAGACACTGCAGTAGGATGTGGTGGCAGGAGGGGAGCAGCTAGAAACACCAGTTTGTTTCTGTGTTAATTGTTGTTCAATCTCCGAGTTTGTCTTTAGGTGGGAAGTTGAAACTGGAGGTACTGGTGCTTTGCCTCGCTCTTAGTGACTTACTGAACAGAGTAATGTTGACCTGTGGATGTTAAGTCAACTGTTTATATGTAAGCATATGAGAGACATTATACTACCTATTTGAACAAGGAATATTAATGGCTGTAGAAAGATACCTGACCAGCCCTGCCTTTTTTTTACTTTTTATATATATTTTTAGAGGTTTCTTTATACAGTTCTGTTCTCACCATTGCTAATTCAGTCTTGCTGTTTTGAGCTTTAGCCTCTCAAGGTCTCCCCATATCGCATTGCCTAAAGAAAATTAGGATAAGTGGTGTGTGGAAACCAGTGATTGTGTGTGTGCTACAGCCAATTACTGTGACATCCCTCAAGTCACCTTCACATTTAGCACCTCATACATACTGTATGTCTATCCATTGATTCAATCACTAGTTGCTCTTAAAGGAAAGTTTTTGCTAAGATTGTATGTAATATTGTATTGAATCTCTGGGTGACTTTTGAGTGGAGGAAATGTGTGTTAAAACGTCTTGAGGACTGAGGTTTTGGCCTGCTTAGTGCAAGGTGTGCCTCACTGCCTTGATTCCCCCAAAGCACACACACACACACTTGCAGGTATCTCACTTGGGCTGCTATACAAGGAGCCAAGATACTGTGATGCAGTGCTCCATTATGTGAATGTAAGCCTTGCAAATGGGCTGAGTAATTTCACCTCACAAGGATCTGTTGATGAAATCTTTGTATTTTATTATCTTTATATATGTTTTACAAAGTGTATGTGTATATTATTTATCTGTGAGGCACAGAAAACCTGAACGTATCTATATTGTGTTAGTAGTGAGTGTAGTAATTTAATGTGTTGGAGTGAAGGGCAGCAGACTTGTTGCTCCACCGCCAACAAGTGAGGTGTTTGCACATGTGCAAGACTGCTGCTGCATGGCTGGTATTCTATTTGTGCTGCTGTAATAAGTGCCCCAAGCCCTCAGGGGACCCAGTCAGCTGTGGTGGTGATTTGTGTGTGTGAGTGGCAATGAATGAGTGAAATATCTATGCAGGAGAGCCTCCTTAAGTCAATTGCTCCTTGAGTAATTATTCACTTGCTGAATTTAGCCATTGTGTTAACTGAAGTTCATGCACTTAGAAAAGCATTGGTTAACATATGAAGTCTGAGTAATACATCATTCACTCACCATTGGAAATTATTACAGTGAAATGGATAAAAATATAACATATAGTATCTTAAAGAAGGCAAATAAGAAATTCAAGAGCTTTGGTTATGGTAACAAAATATATATGAAGAAAAGTATTGCTGAGATTAATAGAAATGAGATTTTTAATTTGTCATCTCTAGCTTAGTGTTATTTGGAAGTTGTCTAAACAACTATTGACCAGATTGTAACATGTCATCGAGTGAAGAGAAATGCATGTATGTACATATTTATTTGCATTTTCATTAATGAAGATTGAGGTTGGTTTGGTCAGATTGTATGCTGTGCAGATTTGTTTTAATTTAAACCAAATTGTTTAAATCCATTTAAATCACAGTGAAAAATCATGATTTAAATGAAAATGAAATATCCTGTATTAGAAAATGTGAGCTACTTTTTTCATTTAAGAGGGAAAAGGTTGGCAAGGGCAACAAAAAAGGCACACTTTTTTGCCACTCCCCTTACAATTCTGAGAGTTACTTACCCCATAATAAAAGGATAAATGTCTTGAAACCTGTCTCAAATGAAATCATCATAGGAAGTTGGAAATACAGAAGCAGGTTGAGAGAACATTTACCAGAGAAAGGTAAGAATTATGGAGAGTGCTAGTTAACTGTTGCATTAGTGTTGGACAGAATAGGGGGGAGAGGGTGAAAAGAAGAAAGCCTTGTGTGGCGAGGCTGCAAGAACAAGTATCAACTCTACTTGTCCTGTCAGGTCCTGTAGCAATCATTGCCTTTTTTACAAGACAAATATTTAAAAGCATAAAAAAAGGAAAGTGAAGTCTTTATATCTTTACATCAATAATAACAGCAGATGTAAATATGATATTTAATGGGTATATTTTTAAATAAATATTCTTATGAATAAAAAGCTGACAATATACAAGCAAGGGACAAAACATAGATATCTTGGATAATGAATAACACTAAGCTATGATTTAATCTAACATTGGTGGCAATATAAAAAGGATTAAAGCAAGAAAATAATTTGAATAAAAAATCTGTTTAAATAGAAAATGTAATTTGAACCAAATCAATTATTTTTCATTTAAAAATCATGATTTTTTGTAACCCTACTTTGCTGACAACATATTGCTGTCAGCTGGTAGGCAGTGATTGTAAAAACCATAATGGCAGACAGGAAGTAGTCATGGAAGTAGTTCTGGTGCCTGGACGGTATAAGATGACGCAACAACGGTACCAGCAATGTTGCTGTTGACTTAAGGAGGCTTTGCAGTGGTATAAATATGTATTACATAAAATTTGTAATTAGTGTGGATATATATAGCTGCAGATCTGTTGTAGTAAAGTGTGCAAAGGAGCATGAAAGCATGAAGTGAGAATTTGGCCATGAGTTTGGTGAACAATCAATTCTTGCTTCCATTGTCTTTGCAAGTCTAAGAAAATGAATAGGCATCTTCCTGCAAAGATTCAGGGTTGCATTTAACTCAGTCCTGGGTCACTACTGCCTAGAAATAAGGAGAGGATTTTTATTCTTACATATACATGAAAGTAACTTCATATTAACGAGATTTTTTGTGCATGGCAGGTATTTGAGAGACTGCCAAAAATTAAGACCTTGTCACTGAAGAATATTGTTTTTGGAGATTGTATTCCAGTTTTAGAAGCTGATAATTTGTTGATCAGAAGAAGGAAGTGATGTTTTTAATTTGCATGTTCATTTTTCATCAGTGAAAGAAATTTACGAAGTAGTGTCTTGTCGCAGGAAATTCACTGCTTTGGTGACATTATTTTCTGATTTTGTGTTAGCAGGGAATTCTTTGTAATCTGTGATGGGAGGGAGCATATGTTTCCCAATGCTGGAGGTACTGGGCACCTGATATCAGTAAAGCCTCACACTCTACTTAGATGCTATTGCTGCTGCTGCCCTCTTTCCTCCTCACCCGATAGCCTTGTGAAGCACACTCAGCAAAGTAGCCATTCTCACCTCATCTGAACAGTTCTCTGTGAATCAGTGTATTAGTCTATTGGAATTACTGTGATGGCTGAGCAGTCATCTTCCAAAACAATGATTAGCCACACCAGGGGATAGAGGGTAGCAATGCATAACAATGAGTGATTTGTGTCAAAGAGAGGAGAGGCAGATGAGCTCAGCTATTACAGTAATGTGAGCTGGCTATAGTTCAATGCTATACTTAGGATACACGAATGATACAAAATATAGAACACACTTGTATGTATCCTATCTCATAACCAAGTGAACTTTATATTGTCATATATGTAAGTACTTAAGGGTACAGTACACAATGCCTTCAGACCATACAAGTATTTCAACTCTTATTCAAACTATGAGTGTTCCTTCAATGTATGCCAATATGAATGCTAACAAACTGCTGAGTGGAGATGGTCACTGTGCTGTGTGCTGCTCAAATTTGTAGTTCCCCTTTGTTTTCTAACTCTGACCCTCCTCTTTGCAGACACTTGCCACAGATAATTTAGCCCTGATGCAAAACCACGAAAGCCACATCACTCACAACCTAACCAATACAAACAATATCAAATGATAATCAGATTGATGAGATCATTCACTGTGTTTTGTTGTACTGTTGAAAGGAGAGTCAGAATTTATGCTAAGGAGATTTAGGTGTGTTTCTTTCCTGAGCTTAAAATTATCAATTACTGAGAAGAGTCCCAAAACACATCATTATAGATTGTTGGTAATGGAAAACCATTTCATGACACCCATAACTTATTGCATCATCACCACCACTACCACCACCACCATCACCACTACCATTATTATTAAGAGCAATTAGGTAAATTTTGATGGCTTGTTTAATAGGTTATAACAATTTGTTTACCATATGAGAAAAGTGCCTGACAGAACAGGCTCTTACCTTCACTCTCATACTACATATGCCATCATTCAGGTAGACATCTTAGTTTTCCTGGTCCCAAGAACTCTGTTTCCAGGTTCAGGGACTATTATGAGGCACATAGAGCCAAAGGGGCAAGCTTACCAAACATACCTAGATGTGAGAAATAAGCCTCTAAACTTTTGCAATTTAGTATTTACTCCTATATTGTAAAAAATCTATGAAATAAAGTGACTATTAGATCTTCACAAATACATTAATAATTGAAACAAATGTGTGAAATACATTTCTGTAATAAAACAAAGTAGGAACATGAAACAATATTAGGAAAGTTAGCAGATATGTTAGGAAGGAAAAATATATATATTAATTGCAAAATTAATTGTAATTAAAATTTGCCTATCAACCTTTCTTAGCCAATTTTCTACATAATTGTGCACTTAATTTTATATTTCATTCTCAAACAGTAGCACTATGAAGACTAAGACAGTGCACATGTGTGATGGCATTGGAGGCGGTAGGAGTAATGGAGAGTGAGGTGACAGAGGTGCTAGGGAGGTGGTTGTAGAGATGGGAAAGGGAGGGATTAATGCTGTGAAGCAGCAAAAACTTAGGGAGTAAATTCACATGCTGTGGACAATGAAAATATTTGTTAGTCAATGGAGGTTTGGAAGGGAAAGTATCAGCTGGGGGAATGGTGGGGGAGTGCCTATTGGCTGAACTGGAGGTTGTGTATGTATGTATGCTCTCCTCATGATTGGCCAGCACAGTGATTGCTGCAATGGCAACAAGCCCTCTCTTCTGCCCCTGAAAATTGATCTTGCTAGGCTTCTCTGACACACAAAACATTATAGCATTAAACTGTCTGTATCTTTGCCACATGGTTAATTTCAGTTGGCAATCCATGGTAGATCATGGAGGGTTATGCCTATCTCATTCTATCCAAAAGAGATGCTGAAACAGTGCATGTGCCCTTTTGGCTCTACTTGCCTCATATTAGGATGTGTATTTATGTACAGTCCTTAGACTTATCCTTCCTTTCTTTCTAGTAATGTATGGGATTGTTTGAGCAAGTGACAAGCACCAGAACCACATCATGATAGATTTGCCTGTTACAAGATGCTATGTGTATGGGAACTCCTATCTGCCACTGTTCTTATTATGATGACATAGGGGACTGCAGAATATATGGCTATTATCAACAGTTGTAGTATTTGGGTAGAAACAAGATGCCTCTACTGCGAATAAAGTGATGGATCCACGACATCTCTACTGCTGCCTTTCTGAAGACCCAGTGTGGGAACAGAGTGCTTCACTGTCACTGTTTTGAAGTTTGATATGGGCTGTGTGGACTGCAGTATGTGGTTTTAATAGTCAAGAGAACTAAAGAATATGAGGAATTTAGTGCCACTCTGTGAAAAGGGATCATTACAACATAGGATGATGTAGAGTATAACTGAGGATCATATATAAATGAGACATACTAATAAGCATTTGCCTTCAAAACCTGTTTGACTGAGGCTCCTTCAATCCTGGCTGAGAGGCATTAATAACAAAAATTTCCTGGCAGTAACTAGCTTATGTTTAACTAATATGCAGAAATACTTTCTTTGGCATTTACATGAAAAGGCAAAGTTATACAATTTCATAATTTATTAAAAAAGCATCCTGTAAACAAGATCAAATTTGAACTTCAATGATTTATTATTAAATTTGTACAAATGATGTTCTCTCAGCAGTGTGAGATTCATAACCTGGGTTCACTCTGTAGTTAGACTGCCATAATAATGCCACTGCATTCTAAACATCATGCCACATTAAGTAACAAAAGGAAAGGAGGTAGGCCGCTGAAAATTCCATATTTCATATGTGCATTACTAGAATGGATAAAAATATTGTAAAAAAATAAGGAAAAAAATTATAAACTTTAGTTTGATTATAGAAAGAAAAACAGTAAATTTTTTTACTATATTTGATGAAAGTGAAATTTCACTTAATATAAGTTAAAAGTGAGAAATCCTATAAACAAAGGTTAAAAGAAGCAAGAAATCAAAAGCTGTCTATCACTCCTCTGATTCCCGAGAGAGAACAAAATCCATGGCACTCTGATAGTTAAGCATGTCATCCCTCAGTTTTGTGAGCAGTACGTGATGGGTGCGGTGAAGCTTGGTCTTTTTGTTCTTGATGTAACACTGGGAGGTCATCTTCACCAGCAGGTAGTGGAGCCACAGCACATTAGTGTACGGTGTAAATGTCTCCCAGGTATTGCTACCGGAAGATGAAGCTTGGTTAGATCTTGCCAGTTAACTTGACATCATAACTAGTAAAGCATAATTTTCCAATTTTGTTAAATTATCTGAGAGGGAAGGAAGGGTGAGGCCTATGAGAAGCATCACCATTGTTTCAAAATACAAATTCTGTTCCTTTGCTCCTTACACCATTATCAACTTGCTACATTTGACAATAGCTTAATCTAGTTCACACACCCTTATTACAACCCTGACTGTGGCCAATAAATTATCAAGTGAGTGTCAGATCTTTGGACTACCCTAACCTTACTGCAATTCGGATGAACTACCTTGTAAGTAAGAAGTACTGATATGTTAGACTAACTTCACCTTTTACTGTAAATATAATAGGCAAATTTGTAACCACGAGAGAACTAGACTTGGGGTAAGCTTTACTGATACTTAACTTTCATTCTCATTTCACATAATATTTGGACTTACTATGGTATAGAAGGAGGAATACTCACTTGTTGGCTTGCTGCATTAGCCTATACACTTCAAACTGATAGTCTCCTTCAGATGTGAAAAGAGATGGGTCCTCTGCAAGATTGTTGAAGACATTGCAATATGGCAGCTTGATTCTTGAGAGGGTGAAGTCGATCACTGTCCCTTTCAGTCCCTGTGCAGCACAAACACACACACTAAGTCAAAGATACTCCAAAGCAGAACTGATGCACAGAGTGTGAAAGAAAAACTTCCCCTAATAAAAGTACCAAGATAATTAAAATGAAGGAACATATAAGTAACAAAATCTACCAGGCTGCAATCCCACACAGGATGGCTCAGACAAAGCACCTCATACTCATATGCATGTCATTCATTTAAATTTGTCAGCTCCTGGTGGAGAGAGAAAAGTCTCACAGACTACTTGACTACACCCCAAGACCTTTGACGTAGTACAGCTGGCCACATACATCAAAAACAAAAATGAATGTGCACATAATAGTCAAATAAGCAAACCAATGATATGATGAGTACCTAAATACCAAAAGAAAACAATTGAACATATATGTATATCAATGAATGAATTTAAAAGGTCATAAACTGCAACTAGTATAAAGACATCATTCTTAATAAAATAAACCACACAGAGAGACTAAACAGATACACTTCATCCTCAGAAATCATGTACACTCACATAAGTGTTCAAAGAGTATGTTTTCCCCCCAAGCTTGAAGTCTATCTTGGATTCTGGAGTCTGAGCCACAAGAACGTTGCCCCAGTGAAGGTCCCGGTGCTCAAACTCCAGGGCTTCCTCTGCCACCGCTAAACTGTAGGCAATCTGTGGAGGGTAGAGAATGGCTGGTTGGGATGCAGAGATGAGACTGTGAACAATATTTTACAGAACTCTTATTCTATTGTCATAACTCATATTTAAGGCCAAAAGTAACATTTTCTCTTCTCCATTGTGGGGAAAGAGATTGAGGTGGTATAAGTGAATGTAAAAGTTGTGTGTCTCGTTTAAGCTAATCTCTTTCTGAAGGAGACGGCCATGGTATATGTATGCATGTAAATCTTTTCTATTGATTTTTTTTTTTTCTTTGGAAGGAGACAATAATGACAGGTTTGTATCTAATTCAGATTACCACAATGTTACTTTTATTTGGAAAGGACTAGGTAAAGAGCACCAAGTAAGACAAATCTCAGTCAGGAACTGCTACTCCAAAAATGTTAGTAAGAAACAAGATTCTATAAATGAACCAGCCTGTTCCATTTTAGAACTGTCTTAATATATTTTCCACAATAAGAAAAAAATATATTGCATCTGGGCAAAAACATTTAAACATTTTAAAATTCACCAGAATGTAAATTATATGAACTCTGCCAAAGCACTTCAATCTATTAGTAGGGTTGGAATTTAAAATCTGATAATATACAAACTCCATCAACAACTTTATAAATACTATAATTTTCTCAAGACAGGTCAAATAAATCTTGTAAACAAACACAGCATATCTATTGAGTTAACATAACTCTAATCTATAGGACTAGACTGATTAGTTCACTCAGTAGATGAAAACCAAACACTGAAATTCTGGGAGAATTATTTCAATAGCCAATCACTCCTCTGACCTCCCCATTCACTCACTGACCTGAAGAAAGACTGCCATCAAGTCCCTGGCATTATTGAAGACATAACCCTCCAGATCCCGCCCTCCATGTCCAAACTCCAGAACCACATACTGCTGTGTGTCCGGGAAGATGTCCGGCCGATCATTCTCCGATTCTGTGAGAAGATCAGAGGTGTGTTGTGATGGCCACTTCCCAGATACTGCTGTGAGGACTTGATACTGTGATGAGTAATATGTGGATTCTTCCCTGTATGCTATTATCTTATAGCACCAAATGAGAAACTCTTCCTTTTTGCCTTATCACTCACATTCATTCCTCTTTATTTTCCTTCATCTTCATCTTTTTTGCCCTTGAAATACGTACCTTTCTCCTTCCTTCTTTTTCTCTCTGTTTTTATCATGTATCCAATCTTACCTCACTCTAGACAAATTCCTATGAAACTCCTCATTCCTTCTCTTTCAATTTATAAACATTTGACATGGAAGAAAAAAAAAAAAAAAAAAAAAAAAAAAAAAAACACTTACCTTATGGTCTATAAATGAAACACCTTAAAGACTCCCAAAATTATACATATAAAAGATTAAAAACATGACATGAAAATAAAAAAAACCTATGACTGATATAATAACAAATTTACATGGAACAAACCAAGCTCCTTTGTAAACTCTAGTTGCCCCGTACCCAGCCAGTGACATGGTCCATATCTACCAACACAAACTCAACACTCACTTTTCTCTTCATTGTACAGGTCCCACAGGTGCAGGAGGTCCTGTGGATAGCGTCCCTCCACACACCAGCTGCCCAGCACATGGACAAAGTTCTCTGTGATGTTCCTCTGCCTGTCAGGTGCCCTCAGGCCACTCAGCTCCCTGTGTGGCATAAAGAGTTAGTCTCCCTTTTCACATCAGAGATACTGGGGAGTCTAACTTTCTGATGAAGTTTGGGGAAATCAATCTAATGACACCTTTTGTTCCTATACAAGTCCACACAAGCAGAAATCTCCTCATACAAACACAATGTAAGTTAACAAATGAATTGAGACACATAGACAGGAAAGATTAATCAATTACTGCACTGATGAAGACAAGTTTAAAAAACAAAATACAGAAATCTTTCTTTACAGAAATACAGACACTTAAAATAGACAAGGAAAGATGATATGGACAAGGCAAAAAAAGTGGACAGAGCCAGAATCACCAATTTGTAACATTAAATAAAATTATAATGATAGAAAAGCACACACCAACCTACTTAGAGAAAGAACTTCGTTTTGAGTGTGACCACACACGCACACACACACACACACACACACGCACACACACACACACGCACACACACACACACACGCACACACACACACACACACACACACACAGGACCTGACAACAGTGGGAGGAAAAAAATCCTGGGGACATAAACAATTGAACCTGGCAGTAGACAATATTGCAATTCAATGGGTGAAAGACAGCACAAGACATAGAGGAAATAACTATGATCTTTTCAGGAATATAAAGATAGTATACATTTTATATGGATGGAGACATGATAAAAAAAACTGATAATTGTAATATGTCCTAAATTACAATTTCCAGCAGCAGTATGGTTGCTGAGCAAAAAGAAGCACATAAGAAAACTAGAAAGAATACAGAGAGCAGGAACACAGCTTCCCCCAAGTTTAACTGAACTGTCACATGAAAAAGGCTATGAATAATGAGTCTTAAAACATTAGAACATAGAAGGGAAAGAGATTTAGTGTACAGAGTGATCAAAGGACTGGAAAAATTTGATTAAGAAAGGATAACAGCAGAAGAGATATGAGAATTTCAGCTTTCCACACAGAGGTGTAGAAGTGTGAAATGGTCTAGACAAGAAAGTCACTGAAGCAAGAACAATTCATAAATTCAAAGAAATGTTGGATTCTAAGAGACATGGAGACAGGACAGCACAAGCATAAGTCTTTCCTTTTATGTTATAACTAGATAAATACAAAGACACATACTCACAGGGATATCACTATTTCAGATAGAATCTCATCAAACTTCTTCTGGGGCTCTCCATTGACCAGAAAGTCTCCTTCAATGGGCATGATCTTGAGCACAGTTGCACCCTCCAGGTTGTCAGGATTAGGTCTGGTCATAAACACCTCACCATACACCCCTTCTCCTATTTTGTGGCAGCAGGCGAGGCGGCTGTGAGGAGAAGGGATGTGTGTGACATGTGGATCAAAAGAGAGAGCATGAAGTTAAGAAAAATTCTAAGGATAGGGAAAAGTCAGAAGGAAGACAATAAAATGAGATTGATCAACAGATAGACAATAAAATTAAATAAATGAAAATTAAATAAATAAAAAGTAGAAAATAAAGAAAAGGTACAAGTAACATAAAATGAGATGGATTTAAGGTAGCAGTAAGCATAGTATTAGCAACAGGAGCATTAGTACCTCTCAGTGAAGCAGCGAGTGAGTGGCAAGGGGTGCTCCTGGCTACACAGCTGCAACACCTGCTGCCGGGGGTCAGTAGGAAGTGCTTCCAATTCGGCATCTTCACCGCAAAAACTCATTTGCAGCACTGACCGCCGAGGGGAGTTTGTGAATGGCATGTTGTGGTGGTGGTGGTGGTGGTGGTGCCTGTGGTCTGGTAAGGAGAGTGGGTTGACTAAAAGATTACATATAAGACATACCAATAATAGAGCCATACAGTACAGAAGAAGAGAAAAAAGGAGAAAGATACTGATCTTGTCAGACTTGTCATGTATGAAAAAGGCTTCCCTCCATTTCCCTTTCGCACATACAAGCACCAACAAAAAGTCAAATAATACATGTGTGCAAACGTTCTCCTTCTGATGCTGCATGCAATGTCCTGCCACCCTATGCCATGCACATCTAGAAGTTGTGTCTCGCCTTGCCTTGGGGCAGACACGGGCCATACTCTTTCCAGCATACCCAGTAACTTTTATAGTACATAGCAGTTTGGCAATTTGTTGTTTATCTAAGCCCTCAACAAGCATGCTGAGAACCTTCCTGGTAGTACTACACAACACTGACACTGATAATAGGCACAGTGATAAACTACACTGTTAAACACATCATAATCAAAAAGTAAAATTCAACAAGGAAATGAAATACACCAATTGTCTCTCTCTCACTCATATACACACACACTAAGAAGTAGAACAACTAAACAGTAAAATAAATCTATGAAAAATTATGGAAAACAAATAAAACAACACCAAACTTAACACTCACTCAGCTCAACAGGGAAAGAGGCCATGCGCAAGCCAGACTTCTTCCGGTAAAGTCCTGGGGATCTGCCGGGATTGCTTGGAGGCGGCATAGCTATTGGATAGGAAAACAAGATACCTTTAACCTTTAATAAGAATAAGTAATGACTCATAGCTGTTAAAAACTACAGACACTATTGCCTTTCCTTGTGTGTTATTGATCTCAACTTCTACAGTATTATAGAAAAGAAATTGATAAGTAGGAGTGAAGATTACAAGGTCACTCACCAATGGAATCTTCTGCAGATGCAAGTGACATCTGAAAGAGAAGCAAGAGGTAGTGATGAGTCGTTGCTCAAGGAATACCAACTTTCTCACCCTGCTCTGAATGAATCATACGATAAGAGTTTCAAAGTATACAACAGATTTCCTGCTTCCTCTAAGAAAGACTACAAAAGTGTATATGGTTGAGTTGTGACTTACTGCTCTTGCTCGGACAGCAATGGAACGCCTCCACCCTTTGCCTGGCTTGACTGGCAAAGTTGGCATGGGATTGAAGAGTCTGATATTCTCCCCGGTGCTCCTCTCATCCTCCAGTCTGACCAGCTTCACAACCAACTCCTGCAATCCATGTTCATTGCCATATCCATTCACTTTCCCTGGCTGGCAGTCCTCGGAGACCATGATGTCTTTTCCTGAAACCCTCTGGAGATTTTCTGGATCCATAAATGTGTCCTTCATGTCCCCACAAGTCTCTTTTGTGTGCTGGTTACTGTTACTGCTAATAGGCATTGGTGGATCAGTATGTGAACTGTCTGGCCAGGAATCCAATGAAGTAATAGTGCTATTCTGGCGGTGGAATATAAAATGGTCATTTCTTCTCCTAATGGATCTGAACTTGATGATAGAGGAGCAATCAGAAGAAACATAAGTGGAGCAATCAGAAGAAACATGAGTGTTGGATACTTCTGCCTGGCTTGAAGCTCTGCTGGTGTTGTGATCATGAGCAAGTAGCCTTGAGGACTTCCTGGTAGGAACTGAGACTTTCACAGAGTTTTTCCTTTTCCTAATTCTCACTGAATTCCTGGCTATGGGTGGCAGATCTCGGGGTTTTCCAGTGCCACCCCTGGAGACCAGGCTTGATCTAAGTGTCCTCTTCCTTTTCAAGATTGGGGATCTTTCATCAGGAAGACGGAAGTCCATGTTGGATTCATCAGTGTTTAAACAACTCTCAGTTTCTTGTGCTACATACCTCTTTGAATTTTTTTGTTTGGCATTTCTTGTCTGGATGTCTTTGCATTTATAATTATTCTTTGAAGAGAAAGATTTTTGGTCTGATGTACATGATCTAATGCTTATACAGTTGGTGAGATCTATGTTATGCGACTCATCTGACTGGCATCCTAACAAATGAGACTGGCTCCTTGTGACTATTTGGGAAAACCTATTAGCCAGCCAAGGAGACAGAGGCTTTCCATTTCTTGTTACAAAGAACCCCTTGGGACTCTGTGTTGTGAAGGGGACCTGGGAACTCTCCAACCACTTAGCTTCCTTTCCAGCTTTGGTTTCAATGATTGAGGAGGAACTATCAAACGGGACCTGGTCAAGGGCTGGTTCACTGCCATGTACAGAGGATTCCTGCTGTGATGGAGATTCAAAGGACATCTTAGGTATCCTGTCAGACTTGAAATTCCTCCATGTTATCTTGACTGAGCGGTCATCATTGTTCAGCGATGCTTCTGAGTTGTAAGTTTTCCCAGTCATATACTGCTGATTGCTGTCTTCTCTTAATCTTCCTGAGGATACACAGGTTTCATATTTGCTGGGCAAGGATGGACTGCCTCCAAGATCCCCTGGGGACTGCCCCCTATTTATTTCTATTGGTAGTGAAGGGCTCTGGAAAGATGAACTGTCTTCTGTAACCACACCCTCTTCTTTAGGCACAGGAGACACCCTGATTTCTAGTGAGGAAGAGCCTTGGCCACTCCACTTACTCCATTCTGTTGGGGTGCTGGTGTGTACACTGCTCTTGCCAGTTGACTTGCCTGTGACTGGAGGACTGACAGACTGATGTGACATGTGGGCGACTGAACTACTCTGAGGAAGAGGAGTACGACTGATGCCCAAGGAGTTCAAAAATCTGTGCAGTAATGGAGATGGTTGAACCTTGGGTACTTCAGACTGCCTGTTGGGTGGCTCTGTCGCTTGTACATGCGCCACTTGCCCTGTGCCTGATGTGTTCTTTGTCGTGTGCACCTGTGTTGATTTCTCTCTTGTATTGTTTCTTAATGCTTGTTGTCTGTGGAGCACTTTCATACGAGCAGTCTGCCTGAGAATCCTGGTCTTGGGTAGTGGAGGAGTGTTTACACTGATCTCTTTCTCAGCATCTACAATCTTGTCAAAGGAAGCAAACATGTCGGGAGAATGCATCAGATGTATTGATGGCTTCTCTGACTCTTTACTGAGAGATTTAATCTGTTCCTTTTCTGGTTGAGTCTGATCATTCTTTGACCTTGATGGACTTATATAATTTCTTAGTCTACTGCCCCAGCCTGATGATGAATCTGCTGTAACATTGGATGTCTTGGACAGTAGAGACTTGAACAATACTCCACTGCTGTCTGTGTGCCCTTCAGAGGTGGAGATTGAGGTGGAAGAGGAGGAATAAAGGTGCTTCTGATTCTTTGGCTGAGTGACACAGCTGAGGAAAGAATGGCCAGGATAATGTGAGGATAAAAGACATGGATAACAAAGTAAATCAAGTCTCTATCATAAGAGTTGTTCAAACACTATAACTCCATGCAAAAGCTTTACTATAGCTTTATATTAGTTTTATATTTTAAATTTCTTTTATATCTATTTGTGGTGACCTCATACCATGCATATCTTGTCTATGAAGAAGATAAGTAATAAAGAAATATGGAACACAGTAGCTGATATTGGAACAGTGATGGAGGACGGAGAGTCAGTCCTATCAAAATGGTTTGAAGGTAAGATTTTTCATAAGTTAATATCAGGAAGAATTCCAAGAGGTTATGTAGATTAAATGCAAGGATATACAGGTACCTCTTTTTTATGCGTGTTTGTTTTCTGCATTTTTTAAATTTACGCGGTCCAAAATCCAAAAAATCCTAATTCACATTTCTTTTCACTAATACACGATGTTACATTGAGTGGCCAACTGATGTCTCATACGAGTTCCTTTACACCACCCAAACAACAGTTACACAAACACACATGTGTATGTATATATAGGTAAGAATATTCAATTAGGAATGTATACAGTTTATTGGGTCCTTGACAGGTGAGCTCCTCTCTTCACAAATGATGAATGTTTACTGACATTGAGTGATGAGTCGGAGCTGGCATCAGTGTTACATTTACAACAGTGCACCATTGTAAACATGACACTAATGTCATCTCCAACCATGTCACTCAGTAAATATTTGTCATCTATGACGAGAGGAGCTCACCCAATCAAGGAGCCAAAAAATTGTGTACATTCCTATTTGAATATATATAAGAGTATAAGTATGTGTGTGTGTGTGTGTGTGTGTGTGTGTGTGTGTGTGTGTGTGTGTGTGTGTGTGTGTGTGTGTGTGTGTGTGTGTGTGTGTGTGTGTGTGTGTGTGTGGTGTGTGTGTGTGGTGTGTGTGTGTGTCTGGTTTGATTTATGTCACTTTTGTTTTCCGTGATCTCTTCAAGAACGCATCTCTCATGTAAATCAAGAGTTACGTGTATTGTAAAGTACATTCATCAGTTGAGTAATCAGTAATATAGCTGTTGATGGTGGAAGCAGAGCGAAATGATATGAAATGTACTGTTTAGATATCACACAACAAATCCCTAACAAACTTATTTTTGTGAACTGGTTATGTATTTGTCTCAATATTTGGTCATGATAACTTCTAATTAATGATTTGATTTGCTTAACTATTCATACTGGGAAATAAGGAACAAATGGCATTCTGTATTGGATCAATAGAGAACTGAGCATTTCATGTTTCAATATGAAACAATTCCATATTCTAAGAAGCAGGTGGTGACCCTAGCAAGTAAGGAGTTTTGAATTGTAAATATAATTAATTAGTGAGTAATTAAAATATGAAAATGTTTAGTTCCCAGTGCCTTCATATATACCAAATCCATGCAACATCTCAATTCTTGACAATCTTATCAATTTGTTCTGATTATCATTGCTTGAAAATTTCTCAAAACAACATTCAAGTATCATAACAGGTGTGTATTTTGAGGGAAAGAAGTGTTAGCTGTGCTATATCGATACATGTCAAGAAGAATGAATGTTACCTGGGGTTGCCAAAGACCTTATCAAAGGTGTCACTCAAAGAAGGAATGGAGTTGGTAGAGTTGGCAAGAGTGCTGTTGATTCCCAGTGGCTTCCTCTTTGTCCTGCCTGTGTGGCTGAAAGTCTCCTCCACCTGTCACAATAACACAACACTGAATTTCACTATTTCCAAGTAGGAAATACAAACACACACACACAATTACCATTCTCTGATTTATGGTTTTTATTGTATTCCTAAACATTTCTTATGCAATTTACTGATGTGCATTTTTATGTATGAATTAAAGAACTCATTCATTGACCTTTTTTATACAATACATGCACAAATGCACAATAGATACCTTTGTTCCAATAGCTAAAATGTCAACATTCTCCTTTGATAGCTCAAGTGACTTTTCCTCTTCTTTTTTCTTCTTTATAAACAAGTCACTGAATCTTGGAGGAGGGCGTCGAAGGCGCCGGGGGCGAGTCCTCTGGTTCTTTATCTCATTGGCAGCTTTCACCGGTGCCTCCATCTCTGCCTTTTGAATGGCACTGGGATAGGTCTTCCCTGGCCTATGGTAAGCCATTCTGCACCTAAGAGTTAGATTATTCTCAGTTTTGGTATTCCTTTATTTGGCAATTCTCTAATCATCTTACATGGTAAATCTTATAGAAAATTAAATGACTCCCCATCAAAATATCTGCACATTAGACTAGTCACTGTTATGAATAATGTCTATGATCAATAGCAGCAACCAATTAAGCAATTTCTGGCCATTCTCTCCACTGTTAAGCTGTCAATAAGAACATGAAAAATGAGGAAAGCTGCAAGAGGCCATTAGACTAGCATGTATGAATATACCTACCTGTTTCCACCTATTATTCTGGTATTTTTTGCTTTCAACCTGATAAGCAGATTACCTAGCAGTAGCCAGCCAAGAAAGTTTACAACACTCAGCATTTATGGTATTATTTTCACTATTTCACCAGGTAACAACTACGTATCATTTTCTAAGCATTACATGAGGCTAGTTTGCTTGGTAAATTTATACTTTTACACCAGTCTCAAATTCAGTCGAAAACTAGTTTATCCCTGGTAGATTTCGTTATGTTTTGAATTAATCTGCTTGTTGTTTTTGTCGCAAATCAAACTAATGATTTGTGACAAAAACAACAGCTAGATTAGTTCAAAACAGACCGAAATCTACCAGGGAAAGATAATTTTGTCCTCACCAATGAGACGCAACAAACACCGATGACGATCACCAACGGAGCAAACTAAAATAGTTCATCATGCCATTGATTTGCACCAGTTACAAATGGGGGCCAAATTACTCAGTATGGTAAGTTCTAACAGATGGGAAGGGTATGAAAAGCTAACTTGAGACGGGTGTTACAGTAAAATTTTACCAATAATTTGGAACAAAAATGTCTATTCATTCAAAACAGTTGAAAATGAACAGGAAAAATTGTTTAGTCTGGAATTCAGAGACTTGTGAGAGTAAAAAATGACTGCATTTCCCCTGATTCACCATATTTTACTTAATAAGTAACTGAACTGGCTCAGCAGGTCTATTAACCTGTTGAGTGAGATTTACAGGGATAAGTAGTGAAGCAGTGGTCATAGTTGGATCCATGTTATCAAGTATCATTTTCTGATGCTGGCTAAAACCAATCCTCAATCGCGTCTTTCTTTTAATAACTATGAACAGCATTTCCTCGTATCCTCATCAGCCGGCTATGCCTTTAAGCGACATCTACATAACTTCCTGCAGAAGATTGCAGACACACCTTCCCTATGTACCTTCATACCAAACATGGCCCCAACATAACTTCTGACTCCCAGGTACTGAAAGCAAAACAGATGATACGGTGGCAGTCCCTATTACTGAGGTAGATAGGCAGAAATTGTGATAAATATGCAATTTAACACCTGTCACACTGCAGCAATTCTTATCTCCTTCATCAGTTGCAGTAGCAAATCCTCAGTATTTGAGCCCATGCATCTATTGCAAATAAATTTCAACATATGGAGAAATATTACATAATTTAGGGGAACTTGCCTCACACCAGTGATTTTTGTTTTGTTTTGTTTTTTTCCATCAACTGATTGCTTCCTTAGAACTTGCTGGACAGCAGGGAGTGCAATGTTGCCAGTATAGTGTTCACCAGCACCAGCCCTGCCCAAAGATCGGTCTATTAGCTGAGCTCACTCAGTAGGGAAAAGGCTGGCTGCCGCGACAGTGAAGACAGTGAACACACACACACACACACACACACACACACACACACACACACACTTACTGATTTCTCTTGTCCTCGTATTCACTTTAGCTCTTCAATAGCGCCACCCAAGGCCAGCTCAGGAATTCAACGCCAGAAACATGCTAAGTATAAGCAATATTGCTTGTAGGGACTGCGGTGCTCCGATCAAATTTGAACGGCGAGTTCCAAACAAACTTAGGCATCGTCCGGCTGTGCTTGGTGGCTGCGGCTTCGTCTTCATTGTATAAAACACTCGTCACATTGCATTAATCATCTGTATACAGGTTATTTTCAACCTTTATATCTTATAAAAAAGAAAAACAAAATTTATAGATCAATAACACTGATTAAATACGGCCATCACGTCATTATTATGAAAGACGGTTATATCACTGATGTTCGATAAGAGGATATAAAATCTTTGGTTTGATGGTACCCATACCGCCTGTCAAACTGTTACGAGCAATTTTCTTTTGTAGCAGCACAGCCATTAGCCGCGATAGCTCTCCTGTACCAAGCTGAGTCTGAATCAAGGAGTCTAAGATAATTATAATATCCTTGGTCTGAATTAGTACTTCTCTGCCGTTTGTGTTACCCCCATTAAGTTACTGACTTTTTTATTAATCACTATCCCTCACTCCTCACAGGGTTAAACTCTCCAAGGCAGGGTTGGCATTGAAAAAAAACATATCTCCCCCCAAAAAAGGGAGGAAATGTTTGAGGGAATGTTTTTTATTAAAGGATTTCAAATATATTTGTTATGTAATGACTATTTATCAATTGAGTGTTTCGTGTATTGTCGGGGATTCGGGTTGTTTCGTTTTCTGTTAGAGGCTTCAGCTGGAACGAATGGAGCTGCCATGTCATCAGCCTATGAAACAGTCAAGGCAGGTGGTGACGAGGGGGTCGGACAGAGCGAGACTGGACGAGCACTGGCTTGGTTACCGCCACTCCCCTCTCTGTACCTGCAGCCGACACAAGCTTACTCGTGCTCCTTCTCTCTCAATAAAGAGAAGACTTTTGTGAACTGTTTTCATAACTGCCTCAAGCTATCTAGGCAGTATGGAGGGCCAAGCCGCAGGAGGCTACTTCGACTTGAAGCTGGTACCGGAGTACGACGACTCCGGCACTCAGTCCGTTGTGGAGTGGCTGGAGAAACTGGAGTTCGTGTGCAAACTCCGAGGTCTCACGGACGTTGCCAGGGTGATTCCTCTCTGTCTTAGTGGGGGTGCGTTTGCTGTGTGTCTGCAGTTAGATGAAGACGTCAGAAAGAGCAAGGAGAAAGTAAAAAAAAAGCACTGCTTGCTGTGTTTGCTGTTGATCCCTACGAGGCCTACGAGCTGTTCATCGCCAGAAGACTGCGAGCTGGAGAGTCACCGGACGTATACTTAGCTGAGCTGCGGCGTTTGGCGTCCCTCTTCGGCGGAATGACAGATAAGACCCCCTCGCCTGTGCTTTCCTGGCCGGGCTGCCCGAGAGCGTACGTTGAGGGCTGGCTCTCGTAAGGAGGCGCTGGACTTGCAGCAGATTCTGGCGCGTGCGAGGACAGTCGTCAAGGACGAGCGATCATCTGAATCATTGGAGCCAAGGCCCACCGTGATGTTGTAATGCCTCGAGTGATAATCGAAAGTGAAGGATGTTTTGAGTGCGGTGGTCCTAACCACTTTGCGAGAGACTGTTTGGTTCGCCGTCGGGGTTATAAGCAGGGCAGAGAAAGAGTGGTTCGAGGCAATGGAGGTCATGCCAATAGGCAAATTAAGTGTTACCAGTGTGGTGGCCTGGGCTACATCGCTTCCATGTGTCAGGGAAACAGAAGTGGAGTGGGGGCGTCAACGCCAGCCTCCTCTCCAGGAGATCAGTGAGCGAGGCGCTTCCAAGTCTTGTGATGTACGTGGGGGGGAGGGGGGAGTGCAGCGAAGAGTGTTAGTGGACACCGGGTGTTCACGAAGCATTGTTCATGTTTCGTGCTGCGAAAAGTGGAAAAAGAACCCTGTTGGCATGATAACCATAAGCGGGGAGGAGTGGAGGTGCGAAGGCACAGGCACAGTCCTCCTTCATCTTAGCAACGGGTCTTCTACTGTCGTCGATGTGACTGTTACTACGTCAAAGCCTCTTGGATTCACGTTTGTTCTTGGTATGGATGGCATCAGAGCGCTGGGGGGAGTTATGGTTGACTCTCAGAGTGGCGTGCGCTTTGGAAGAGAACCTACGGTCTGCGGGGCTACTGTCACAGCACTGGGAGTTGACGAGCACGACTTCAGAGCTACTTACGATTCTGTAGCTAATGGGCTATTTATGAAAATCGGCAGCCACCAGATGTCAATGGAAGGTAAGAGATAGCTGAGCCAAGCAAGATATTAACTATCGCGATTTTTATGTACTTAACCAAGCAGTTGTGAGGCATCGTATCATTATGTACAAGTGAAGTAATATAATAGCATTTTAGCAGTACACTGGAAATTGTTTATCGTGATGTATCTTGAGAAACCAGGGCCACAATGTTTAACATTTGGCAATTCCATTTCACATTGTTCTTACGGTTATGAATAAGATTAAACTAATATTGTGTTGTTCACCCGTTTAGCATAATCAGTGTGCACTCTTCAGCTAGAAAAGTATTCGTTTAGAGTGTATCAGTCTCTATTTTGACGAATATCAAAGTGAGGCAAATCTTAAGAGCATAAGAACATAAGAAAATAAGGAAACTACAAAAGGCCGGTTGGCCTACTCGAGGTAGTTCCTGTGAATCTAAAAAGAATATATCCACTACCATCTATCATCTCTACCCATGAACTCGTCCAACCTCTTTTTTAAAGCAATCTATAGATTTAGCACTCACCACATGCCCGCTGAGCTTATTCCACTCATCTACCACCCTATTTGTGAACCAGTTCTTCCCTATCTCTTTCCTAAATCTGAATTTTTCTAGCTTGTAACCATTCGATCTCGTTCTATTTGAAGTACCTTATTTATATCCCCCTTATTGAATCCCTTGATCCATTGAAACACCTATCAGGTCTCCTCTCACCCTGTGTCTTTCCAATGAGTGAAGTTGAAGGCGTTTTAATCTATCTTTATAATTTAAGTTCCTAATCCCTTGTATCATCTTCGTCATTCTTCTCTGTATGGATTCTAACCTATTTATATCCATCCGATGGTAAGGAGACAAACTGTACTGCATAATCTAAATGAGGCCTAACTAACGCTAGATAGAGTTTTAAAATTACCTCAGCTGTTCTGTTGGTTACCGTCCTGGCAATGAAACCCAATATTCTGTTTGCCTTATTTCTAGCGCTGATACACTGTTCTCTAGGTCGGAGATCCTGACTAATTAATACCCCTAAATCCCTTTCCGAGTTTAGCCTACGTAAATCTGTACCACCAAGTTCATATCCATTATCAAGGTTATGTCTACCTATGTGAAGAATGCTACACTTGCTAGTATTAAAATCCATTTGCCATTTATTAGCCCACTCGTGCAATATGTCTAGTTCTCTGTAGAATCTCGCTGTCACGCGGTGTACTTATTTGTCGCCCTATCTTAGTGTCATCTGCGAATTTACTAATGTTACTGCTGATCCCAGTGTCTTAAATCATTTATGTAAATTATGAAGAGCAATGGACCTAATACTGACCCCTGAGGAACCCCACTAATTACTTTCCCCCAATTTGATTTCTCACCGTTAACTATAACTCTTTGTTCCCTGTTACTGAGCCATGATTTAATCCAGCTATACACCTTACCATCTATCCCATGTGCTTTGATTTTTCTTAATAGTCTCTCGTGCGGTACTCTATCGAACGCTTTACTGTAGTCGAGGTATATGACGTCATAATTATCATCGTTATCCGCTGCTTCTTAAACTGGTCTATAAAAACTCAAAAAAATAGTTTGGCAAGATCTACCTTTGGTGAAGCAATGTTGAGAGTCAGCAATCAACCCATGTGACTCTAAGTGTTCGCGGATCCTCTTTGCTACAATTATTGATCTTGCCACATAAGATTCAGGAGACTGTCCTTAATCCGAGAGGAGCAGCAAGGTGTGTGGTGCAAGTTGACGTGTTTCAAGCTGGAGGGCGGGAGGGCTCTGGGAACGCAGGACCACTCGGGGTGTATGAAAGTGGGGATACTGAAGCATGATCTGTGTTTCAAGCTGGAGGTCGGGAGGGCTCTGAGGGCGTTTCACCCGTTAGTAATATATTAACCTTATCCATTTGTCACAAGAGTGATAAAAGCACCCTTGATAACTCGCCACTTGAACAGGAGCCTTCTGAAATAGTGGCGGTGAAGTCTTTTTGAATAGAGGCGCTCCTGCTGCTCCTAACCTCTATAACGCCAGACACGGTGTACTAACCACCAATACAACCTTAATAACTGAACACGATGCATAACCAATGCATAACACCACATGAAATACCCTCACTGACAGAACTAACAATCACTTATAGCTACGTATTTCAACAGCTTCCTTGGGGACACAAGCTACGAAAGCGACCAACCACATCAGTCACCGCCAAGACACAGAGAGGGCTGGATGCGCTCTTCCTCTCTCTCCTCCCACCCTGGCCCCTGATACTAAGAAAACCAGCATTTCCCATAATTCCTCCACGTCACTATTAACACTGGACAAAGCCTTCATTAAGTACAGGTGAGTGGCGAGAGCGCAGGTGTGTTAATGAAGTACTTTTGGAGACAATAGAGGACCTATGTTAGAGAGAGAGAGAGAGAGAGAGAGAGAGAGGAAGCTGTTTACTCGGTGATCTAGTGTTGTTTCCTCTAATTTGCTTTAATTTTCTTTATTTGTGAGGGTTGTGCGTGTTAGGTCAGGTCAGGTCAGGTCAGGTCGGGTTGGGTTGGGTTGGGAAATTTTGGGGGTTTAAATGGTTACTATAAGGTCTCTCTCTCTCTCTCTCTCTCTCTCTCTCTCTCTCTCTCTCTCTCTCTCTCTCTCTCTGCTGGTTGATTAGATATTATTTTGTTTGTTTTTTTCGTGTTATTTTCCTGTTTTGTTGTTTATCTTTCTTTATTTATTAATTTTTCTTTTTCTTTTCCTTCTTTTTTGTTCTTTTTCCTCCTTTCTTCTTCTTCTTTGAGGTGAAAGTGTGTCTTAATCTAACCTAATCTAAAATTGGCCTAACATAACCTCTCTAATATTGTTAAATATATCTAAATGTAACTTAATCTAACCTAATTTATTCACTCCTCTCTCCCCAGCACCTCCTGCACCGCCTCTGATGTTCCCCGTGACTAGCCAGCTGAGGCCTCTTGATGTCTGCTGGGCTGTGGTGAGACAGCCAAGGACACAAGGTAAACTACTTGTTGCCTTGTTTATTTGTCAATGATTACGTTCTTTTTACTGTCTGACATATGATTTCCCTAAGGTTTGAGAGTAAAGTTGTTATTAATAACAGGATTCAACTTTCCGTGTACGCAGTTCTCTCTCTCTCTCTCTCTCTCTCTCTCTCTCTCTCTCACTGAACATCCTCGCTCTGTCCTTCCTATACTACTGTACTTCTCTCCCCATTGAACTCTTGTCACATTTAATCTCTTGTTCCAACTCATTCTGTGCGAGATTTTTTCCTAAACAGCACTCGGGGAAGAGGAGGAGAGGAGTGGCGAGATGAGAAGAAGAATAGAAGAAGAAAGTATAAGCAGTAATGAACATGTGACTCAGACGTTCATGGTGGTCAACACATGCAAAATTCTTACCATTGAGCCATGAGGTGTGTGTGTGTGTGTGTGTGTGTGTGTGTGTGTGTGTGTGTGCGTGCGTGCGTGCGTGCGTGGAGGGGAGGGAAGGGAAGAGTCAGGACACGGACCCGACACAGCCGCCTCACCGTCCTGTGTCCTGCTTATCAGTCAGCAGTCACTCCCTGTCCTGATCTGATGATGACTTGTTTATTGTTATATCATATTGTCAAACTAAAGATGACTGATTCACGAGACAGACCTTTAGTAATCCAGCACCACTCTGGAACTCACTACTTGCTTTTGCATTTCCATCTTCCTATAACCTGAAATCGTTTGTTAAGACGGCGATATTTTCCAGACATTTATCTTTTTTGACTATCTTTCTCTCGCAGGACACCATTCAGGCACTGAGAGAATTCCACAACAAGAAGGAGCACACCTACGTAGACTCCTGCCTGCATTGTGGTGTTCATGAGCCACAGCCAAAACGACGACACCTTCTTCACCTCGGACAACAATTACCTCACTGTGCATGACGTGGTGGAGCGTTTCAACAACAGAGAGTGTCCAATTCTGAAAGGCAAACCCAAAATCTTCATATTCCAGTTCTGTAGGTAGGTAACCATCCCTCGGTATATTTTATGTTGGAATTAAATGTTTCAAATATTCCAAATGTTATGTATGAGTGTGGTCCAAAAAATTTAGTGTCTGTGGATAGCATGGCTATCTGCAAGGGAAGGGGAGGGGGGTAAGGAGGTGCATTTACCCATCCCTTGATTTGATAAATTTATTGCACCCTAAAGGAATCAATCAAAAAATAATAATGGAAGGTTAGAGAGTCGTACTTTTAGGTGAGGTGAGGTAGAAAGACTGTGTTAGATTAGATTTGGTGGAAAGTGTCTGTTAGGATAGGTGGAGAGAGGGAGAGTCCTACTTTAGGTTACGTTAGGCACTGTGAGGTACAAAGAAACATTAGGTTAGGCAAAGAAAAGAAACACAAATAAATTAGGTTAAGTGAGACAGGGAGTGAAGGAAAGCCACTAGGAAGAACAAACCGAAGAATATAGTGAAATACTTGAAAAAAAGAGTACATTTTGCCTTTTTTTGTATCAGGAGATCATGATAAGATGAAGGATGGAAAAATTGTAGACGCTGAAATGGAAAAGGTTTTGGGAATGAGACGGGAGCCTAAGAAGGATCAGTAACTCAAAGTGCGCATTAACTTCTCCAACACTCGCGCGCGTGCACGCACACACACTCACACACACACACACACACACACACACACACACACACACACACACACACACACACACACGAGACACAACAATACATACATAAATACATTCTATCAGAGTGGCTCACTTCCTCCTATAAAACACAATAATTAGTAAACACACGTACGTCTTCTTCTATATATTGCACAATAGATCATAACCATATATATATATATATATATATATATATATATATATATATATATATATATATATATATATATATATATATATGATAATACATTTTATTATTTATCCAATTTTTCAATGCCTCTACCTTTCATTTCCTTCCTTTTTTGTAATATGAGGTTGTCTCTTATAAAGGGATTCTTGGGAAAAGAGGAGACAAGAGATTGAAGTAGAATGAAAAATGGAGGAAAATAGAGAACAAAAGATAATATACGAACTATAGAAAAGAGAAAACATACAATATACTACTACTACTACTATTACTACTACTACTACTATTACTACTACTACTATTACTACTACTACTATTACTACTACTACTACTACTACTACTACTACTACTACTATGAGGGAGAACTGTAGTCGTTGCCATCGGATAAGAACATTTAAGTGCCGGCTGAATACGTGATTTTCCCATGAGCTGCGTTGTCACATCTCAACAGGAGCAGAGAGAGGGGGAGATTGTTTTCATGTTTTCCAGCATTAGTTTTTTTTCCCCCTTGTTTTCTTTTTTTGTTTATTTGCTTACGTTTTTTCTATAAATTTTTTTTATTGCTTTGGTGTTTTGCGAGTGTTTGATAACTTGTTTTATTGGTTTAGTTTGTTTTAGTTAGTTTAGTATTTTAGATTGATTTGTTGTATTTCTTGATTTTTTGGTTGTGTTTCAAGTGTCAAGTTAACTTGTTGCCTTGGTTGCCCTTGTTCGCTTATTTATGTGTTATTTCGTTAATTAGTTTTCCTTTGACGTTTCTGGTGTTTTATCTTTATTGTTCCATTGTTCATCTATATTAGTTGCATCATCTACTTGATTTCTTAGCGCATATACTGTGTGAATAGCAAATTAGCAAGATAGGACTACTGGTCGTTCCAGGCCGTGACGTGTGTGTTACTGCCATACGTCAGCAGGGCCGAGGGTCTGTCTGCCTGTCTGGCAGTCTGGCTCAGTTTGTTGTGGGGTGAGAGGGTGAGCGGGTGGAGAGGTCTTATTATCCTATTGAGAAGCCTCTGGTTGAAGAAACTCGGGTTCTTGAAATGTTTGACCATTCTAGTGACATATTATTAAGACGTTTTTTTACCTTTCAAACCCTGGGAGGAAGTGACAAGGGGATTGAACGATCTAAGGACAGAATAATAATAACGAGACCCTGCTGCTGGTGCTTCAGTGTTCAGTGTGTCATCTTAATACTGGACTAAAGCTGCAAGATGGAATCACAGAGGCTGCTGGAATACGTTATTAAGGTGACTACAGCCATTGTGACACTAGGCTTTACCGTGTCAATGTTTATTTACCTATATAGGAGGGGGGGCTACCCCTCCAGAGACACCGGCGCTATCTTGGATTCTTATTTCATCGGTCCTTTTTACCCTTATATCACTCATTATTATAAGCTCATCTTGCCACATTATGCAGCCATTGTACTAAGCCTGCATATTAGAGATTCAGACATAGCTTTCGTGGACAAGTTTAAGTTTAGTGAAGGTGTAAGTGAGATATGAGTGGGCGTTCCGGAGTGAAACCGGGCCCCCGCCGCCGCCACCTCCGCCGCCGCCGCCCACGGCCGCCCGCGCCCGCCCTCTAGCCGGCTCATATTTAAGGATATATTCATTTATGCCTGGACTATTTATTTGGGCTCAACAGTAAAATTTAATGCTTTCTAAGAGTACTGTGGGCTGTTTTGAAGGTCTGCCATGCGTGTGGGAGATGGAGATAGCTGTGGTTGGCGTTATTATGATCGTAAATAAGGGCGGCTTTTTGCGCCCAAATTATTGGAACGCCCAAGACCATTCTTTATTTGAGGCAGTATCAAGTTCTTATTAATTGCCGAAGATAGTCCATATCAAACCATGTTTTGTGCGCAAAGCTCAGTGAAATCAGTGGAGGTTAAAAGTGTTTGCTAGCGGTGTTAAAATTGCATTAGTTTATTTATTCATCTGCCTGTGAATGATTTATTTCTGCCTCTAGATCACTCTAAAGTGTTAAGAATAATAAGAAAGAATTACTCAAGTGGTTTGAAGTGGTTTTGGGTTCCTATGAAGTGGTACTGAGTGAGTATTTAATGAGTTTAAAAAAGGGTCATATTTTTATAAAATGTTTTTTTTCTAGTGGAAATTCTTGACAATTACTGTTGTTTGTAGTTTATTTGTGCTTTGGGAATTAGTTAGAGTATTTATGCAGCCGGAATATGTCCATATTTTTGTTCTAAAAGCGTTTTTTCGAAGGGTCATTTTTAAAATGGTCTCCCCTAAAATATGTACGTAAATATGGACAGTCAAAATAGAGCACGGGCCAGGCTGTGACGTCATCAGCCGTGACGTCACAATGATGGCTGCCTCTTGCAGCCTTCTCTTTCTGAATGTTATCTTCCACATATATTACGATTTACTGTGTTTACCGAGTGTGTGCGTGCGTGCGTGCGTGCGCGCGCGCGCGCGTGTGTGTGTGTGTGTGTGTCTGTGTGCTTAATCAATAGGCAGGGGATAGATAATACGTAGAAATCTCTCGGTATATTGATGTTTGCTACAGGACCTGCCATATACAGATCTGATATCTTATTGCAGCATCTTCTTCCCTTCATTTCTTGTGTTGTAACCGAATCAGCTGTTTTTGTGTAACCGAATCAGCTGTTTTTGTGAATGTATTTAACGGATGAACATTATTAATTCGCGTCTCCTCTCTCCCCAGCACTTCCTGCACCTCCTGCACCGCCTCTGCTGTTCCCTCTGTGACTAGCCAGTTGATTTCTGCTGGGACATGGTGAGACAGCCAAGGAAACAAGGTAAACTACTTTCTGCCTTGTTTATTTGTCAATGATTACGTTCTTTTTACTGTCTCAAATCAGATTTCCCTAAGGTTTGAGAGTAAAGTTATTATTAACAGGACTCAACTTTCCGTGTAGGCAGTTTCTCTCTCTCCCTCTCTCTCTCTCTCTCTCTCTCTCTCTGAACATCTTCGCTCTGTCCTTCCTATACTACTGTACTTCTCTCCGCATTGAACTCTTGTCACATTTAATCTCTTGTTCCAACTCATTCTATGCGAGATATTTTCCTAAACAGAACTCAGGGAAGAGGAGGAGAAGAGTGGCGAGATGAGAAGAAGAAGAATAGGAGAAGAATGTATAAGCAGTAATGAACATGTTACTCAGAAGTTCATGGTGGTCAACACATGCAAAATTCTTACCACTGAGCCATGAGGTCTGTATGTGTGTAGGTGTGTGTGTGTGTTAACCTCCAAAGTGTTGTAATGTAATTTAATCTAGCCTAATCTATCTATAAATTTGTGAAGTTTATAAAGAATCCTAACCTATCTACGAATTCATTAAGTAAATCAGAATGTAACTTCATCTATTATAATTTCTCTCTAAGCTAACCTCTAAAATCTTGTAATGCATCTTGATCTAACTTATCCTAACATAACCCAAACTAACCTATCTATGAATTCAATTAGTATATCTAAATCTAATATTATTTTTCCACTAAGTTCACCTTTTCTAAAATATTGCTAAGTATCTATCTCTAATATGACTTAATACAACCAAATTCAAATTTAAATAGTTTATTCATGTAAAAAAAAAATGCATCAAAGGGAGCAGTGAGACCATGCTGAGATGCCCACCCAACTGATCTTGCAAAACAAAGCCTTACAATTTGATTGGAGATAATTCTACTCGAGAAAGAAAATATTCATGCCTACATGCATTTATACATAGGAAAATATATATACATACACTCTTATACTTAGATATGTTCACACACACACACACACACACACACACACACGAGACACAACAATACATACATAAATACATGCTATCAGAGTGGCTCATTTCCTCGTATAAAACACAATAATTAGTAAACACACGTACGTCTTCTATATATTGCACAATCGATCATAATCAGGGAGCAAAAAATTTGTACATCTCTAGGATGTTGGGTACGATATTGTTATTGATTCTATGGCAAGATTGCCTGGTGACACCACCACTATTGTTAAAGTCCCTAAACTTGTCAATTTTTGGACAAGAACATAGATAGATAGTGTTGCAATGTTTGTGAGAATTTTCTTCCTTACAAAGCTTGCATGGTATGCCATCCTCAGCAGTTATGTACTGCCAACAGTACTTATATCCTAACCTTAGCCGCATAGTAACACTGTCAACTCTGGTGGATGATCTACCGAACATAGCATACATTGGTGTTATTAAATACAGTGTTACATAGTGTGTCTCATACTTTCACTTCCGCTATCTAATATTTTTACAATATTTTTTCGTGGTCCCATTGTCTTCTCTTACTTACTCGCTGAGATACCCTTAACTCTTTGGAAGCTCAGTGTAGCCTCTGAATCATCTGAAATATATAATATGTTGTAATGCCTCCTTTGCAAATTTGTCAGCAGTTTCTTTGAGACAAATTGCAACATGAGATAGTATCCACATCAATTGCACAACATAGCCATTAGGTTTCAGCTGAAAGAGAACAGCTTTACACTGGAGAACTAAGGCATGGATCATTTAAAGAACCAACAAATAACAAAGCACTTTGACTGTCAACAAAAACATCAATATCTTGACATTTCAAGCATGCAATTAACAATCCCTCATATATAGCCTGAAGTTCTGCATCTGAAGTACTGGATGAAAAATAACCGCCACCTCTCTTAGATAGATGTTCATCAGTACATAAACCCTCTTAAAAAAATTCTCTAATTACTGTCCCACATCCTGCCTTACCATCACAATACATCATATGTACTACGTTGTTTTTGGGTAGAATATTAATTTTAGATTAGAAAACTTGCTTCAACTCTAAAGGACAGAGATCACCTTTCCTATAGCATTCAAGTGCAGAATATCAACCTTAATTTTCTCCTGCTGCCAGGGTGAAATACTATGCTCCCTCCTTTCCCAAATATGTGCAATAATGAAGTGCCTCGTACTCTAGCAAGATTTGATACAACTTCCTGCCATAAATATTTACTCTGTACGGGCAGTTCGGCAGGTGTTCAACAAGGTCATCAATGCATCATCACCTCTTCTAGTCATTCTAATTGCAGCAGATATAATCAATTCTTTAATTCTGCACTGAATACTTGGAAGATACAGTTCCATTCTCATCATTTCTATTCTAGTAGTTCTTGCACATCCGAATATAGTTCTCATAGCGTCGTTTTGCACCACTTCTAAAGGTTGCAGGCTTTTCTGTGGAAGGGACACAAGGACAGGGGCAGCATAATCAATTATTGATCTAATAGTACTAATAATATACATGGTCCGTAGTACAGTACAGGTATACCTACCCCACTTCCATTATTTGCCAATACTCTCAAAGGTTTCAATCTTGCCTTACAAATATTTTTCACATAGTTCACAGCACTCTGAGTTGAGTGAAAGCTGACATATATTCCAAGGTACTTATGATTAGCAACTCTTTCCAGTCTTTGTCCATTGAACATAACTACTGTCAGTTGCATCCTTTGACTGATATTTGGTTTTGTCACCATTTTTTTCCTCTTTTCCTCCCCTCAGAGATCACGTTTGAGTCATTCAACGTGCCTGGGCTGTACGTCTCAGTGCAAGCAGTGCTGTCTGTCCCTGGCGGCAGTTACCTTCACCCTACAGAGAGAGAGAGATTCAGCTCCATCTGCCCGGACATTGCCAAGGAGTTGAATAAATACAATAGTGACAGTGACAGTGACCCGGCCGAGTAGATAAGGAAATACGAAGGCAAGAATCCTGTGAAGAACAATCAATGAAGCCTTTACTATTGACATTGCCTATGAGTGAGGCTTCCCGGGACTTGAGATCTTCTTCCATCCCGAGGTGAGAATGTGTGTGTGTGTGTGTGACATTATTGTTACAGTCACTTAGTCAAATGGCCTTGCTGTTGATAAGTGTGTGTGTGTGTGTGTGTGTGTGTGTGTGTGTGTGTGTGTGTGTGTGTGTGTATGTGTGTTTGTTGGGTTTGTAGGTAAATTGGCAGGGTTTTTTTTTTATTTGTTACTCTGTTTTGGTTGTAAAGTGTTTGTGGTATTTTGGTTTTAAGTGGGAGATTGGAAATGTGCCAATTTTCACTAGCCTCTATGTGTGAGTGTGTGTTGGTTGGTTGATAGAGTGATAGAGAGGTATGTATGTATAAATTTACCTAGTTATGTGTGTGCGTGTATAAGTGAGTAAGAGATAATGTGTATTGAAATGTATTTACCTAGCGTGTGTGTTGCAAAGATAGTGAATGTGTGTGTGTGTGTGTGTGTGTGTGTGTGTGTGTGTGTTGCAAAGACAGAGAGTGTATGTGTGTTGTAAAGATAGAGTATATGTGTGTGTGTTTGTGTGTGAGAGGGAGAGATAGGGAGAGTGCACAATTGATTCATTCCTCACTAATGCTAATGATTACCTGGGGGGTTATAAATCAATAGATAAAGAATAAGTAATCAGATTCACATTTTTTCATTTTTCTTCGCTCAATGACGCCAATTTTTTTCCTTGTGACTTTCTCTTTTTCATATATCGATTCCTAATGTATTCTCTGATAATTCATTGATAGACTTACCTTACACATGGCCAAGCATTATTATATTGGGGTGAGGAAGCTTAGAATGACAATTTACCACTATACCAGGCCACCAATCCTGTCAAATAGTAGTAGTAATAGCAGTATATCTGTCTTTACAGGACCATAAACATGAACAAACTCTCACCATTCACACCTTTAGCCTCTAGGATAGTAGTAGTAATAGCAGTCTATCTAACTTTATACTGTGGCTAGTTATAGTGTTAAGAAAACAGTAAAGAAAGTGGTGAATGAAGTTGTAGTGTTAAGCAAGCAGTGAAGGTATTAATAATTATTAATCTAAGCTTCCTCAGTCTCAGAATCGAAAGGTGCATTTGCTTGTTAACTTCGTATTATCTTTGTATTGTTAAGTCATTCAGAAATCCTTTGTTTTTTATTGAGCGCTACAGGTGAAGTTATTGTGATCCTTCTATTAGTTGTAAGCTTCCAGTAGGTTGTTTTGTATTATTAGCACTATGACGTTTTGAAAAACTGTGTTAATAAGCTGTCTTTCTACACATCAGCCTGGCAACCACACACAGGCAGGCCCTGACACACACACACACACACACACACACACACACACACACCAAGAGAGAGAGTGTGTGTGTGTGGCATTGCTGGTCTGTGGTATGGAGGGATGGGTAGATCAGTTCTTATTACCAAGTTGTTCAAAGTGTTATAAGTTTGATTCATTCCTATATTCTTTGAAAATACAACCTAATTTTCATGATTTCCACTAGTTAATTGCAAAGATCTTTTTTTCCAAGTGTATAGCCTAAGTAATATATATATATATATATATATATATATATATATATATATATATATATATATATATATATATATATATATATATATGATAATACATTTTATTATTTATCCAATTTTTCAATGCCTCTACCTTTCATTTCCTTCCTTTTTTGTAATATGAGGTTGTCTCTTATAAAGGGATTCTTGGGAAAAGAGGAGACAAGAGATTGAAGTAGAATGAAAAATGGAGGAAAATAGAGAACAAAAGATAATATACGAACTATAGAAAAGAGAAAACATACAATATACTACTACTACTACTATTACTACTACTATTACTACTACTATTACTACTACTATTACTACTACTATTACTACTACTACTACTATTACTACTACTACTATTACTACTACTACTACTACTACTACTACTACTACTACTATGAGGGAGAACTGTAGTCGTTGCCATCGGATAAGAACATTTAAGTGCCGGCTGAATACGTGATTTTCCCATGAGCTGCGTTGTCACATCTCAACAGGAGCAGAGAGAGGGGGAGATTGTTTTCATGTTTTCCAGCATTAGTTTTTTTTCCCCCTTGTTTTCTTTTTTTGTTTATTTGCTTACGTTTTTTCTATACATTTTTTTTATTGCTTTGGTGTTTTGCGAGTGTTTGATAACTTGTTTTATTGGTTTAGTTTGTTTTAGTTAGTTTAGTATTTTAGATTGATTTGTTGTATTTCTTGATTTTTTGGTTGTGTTTCAAGTGTCAAGTTAACTTGTTGCCTTGGTTGCCCTTGTTCGCTTATTTATGTGTTATTTCGTTAATTAGTTTTCCTTTGACGTTTCTGGTGTTTTATCTTTATTGTTCCATTGTTCATCTATACTAGTTGCATCACCTACTTGATTTCTTAGCGCATATACTGTGTGAATAGCAAATTAGCAAGATAGGACTACTGGTCGTTCCAGGCCGTGACGTGTGTGTTACTGCCATACGTCAGCAAGGCCGAGGGTCGGTCTGTCTGTCTGGCAGCCTGGCTCAGTTTGTTGTGGGGTGAGAGGGTGAGCGGGTGGAAAGGTCTTATTATCCTATTGAAAAGCCTCTGGTTGAACAAACTCGGGTTCTTGAAATGTTTGACCATTCTAGTGACATATTATTAAGACGTTTTTTACCTTTCAAACCCTGGGAGGAAGTGACAAGGGGATTGAACGATCTAAGGACAGAATAATAATAACGAGACCCTGCTGCTGGTGCTTCAGTGTTCAGTGTGTCATCTTAATGCTGGACTAAAGCCGCAAGATGAAATCACAGAGGCTGCTGGAATACGTTATTAAGGTGACTACAGCCATTGTGACACAAGGCTTTACCGTGTCGATGTTTATTTACCTATATAGGCTACCCCTCCACAGACCCCGGCACTATCTTGGATTCTTTTTTCATCGGTCATTTTTACCCTTATATCACTCATTATTATAAGCTCATCTTGCCACATTATGGAGCCATTGTACTAAGCTTGCATATTAGCCATTCAGACATAGCTTTCGTGGTCAAGTTTAAGTTTAGTGAAGGTTGAAGTGAGATATGAGGGGGGGTTCCGGAGCGAAACCGGGCCCCTGTCGCCGCCACCGCCGCTGCTGCCGCCACCGCCGCCGCCCACGGCCGCCCGGTCCCGCCCGCTAGTCGGCTCATATTTAAGGATATAATCATTTATGTCTGGACTATTTATTTGGGCTCAACAGTAAAATTTAATGCTTTCTATGAGTACTGTGGGCTGTTTTAAAGGTCTGCCATGCGTGTGGGAGATGGAGATAGCTGTGGTTGGCGTTATTATGATCGTAAATAAGAGCGGCTTTTTGCGCCCAAATTATTGGAACGCCCAAGACCATTCTTTATTTGAGGCAGTGTCAAGTTCTTATTAATTGCCGAAGATAGTCCATATCAAACCATTTTTTGTGGGCAAAGCTCAGTGAAATCAGTGGAGGTTAAAAGTGTTTGCTAGCGGTGTTAAAATTGCATTAATTTACTTATTTATCAGCCTGT
>CM035187.1:10464783-10474870 GCA_020233015.1 Callinectes sapidus | reverse complement strand
CTCTCTCTCTCTCTCTCTCTCTCTCTCTCTCTCTCCCCTGTGTTTGTATTCATGTCGTCCCTGGTTTGAAACATGTTTGCTTTTGTGTATTTATGGACTAACGTGATGTATCGACAAGGCAGAAGTGACGTCCCTAAGGCAGATTGAAAGCACAAACACACACACACACACACACACACACACACACACACACACACACACACACACACACACACACACACACAGCTCAAAGTATATGTTCTAATATTTCTTTACGGTTTAGCAATGAAAAATAGAGCGTCTTCTCAAAATACTACTACTACTACTACTACTACTACTACCACTACTACTACTTTGGGTACTTTTATTCGTAGAGATAAACCTCGCATGGGGAAAGAGCTTACGCAGGAAAGGAAAGCGGATTGAGAGTTTTTCCTTCTTTCCTTGCCCCTAAAATTCGAGAGAGGGTTACGTGGTGGGCAGTGGCGGGGCGGGACGCAGCGCTGAGGTGGAAGGGATGAGGCAACAGACAAGTAATGCAGGTAACAGGAACCGATGGGAAAAGAGACCGTGAGAGAAGGAAAGGAAGAAATAAGGGACATGGATAAAAGAAAGAAAAATAGAAGGGAAATAGGAATAATAAGAATAATAATAATAGAAAAAACATAAAGAAAGGAATCAAATGAATGACGGAACAAAACTGAACCATAAGTATAAGTACACACACACACACACACACACACACACACACACACACACACACACACAAACAAAAAAAACAATTAACAATACGAGTGTAGTGTTCTATCGATTATATTATACTGATACTATTACTGCTACTGCTACTACTGCCACCACCACTAACCAACAACAACAACAACAACAACTGTGCCAATCTTCTCAAATCCCACACACACAAATAACCATAAGAGTGTAGAGTACTAATGATTTAATACTGATACTATTACCGCCACCACCACCACCACCACCACCACCACCACCACCACCATGAACAGTACCATCCCTCTCAATCTCGCGTCCCATTAGCCACAAGACACGTGGTTGGTTATAACTGGAAGCTCTCAACGGCAAGGCAAGTTCTGATAAGGCTTGGAACTTTGCCGTCTAAGTTGCTGGAAAGGACTGGATTAGCGGGTCCAGGGAGTGTCCGGGGCAGGGGACGGGGGGGAGGGGGCGGCGAGGGTGGTGATGGTGGTTGAGGGTAAGGAAAAATTAGGTTAGGGACAAAAAATATTAAAAGTAAAATTAACTCTAAGCAAAAAAAAAAATATATATAAAAATAAATAAATAAATAAATAAAAAAAAAGGAAAGAGGAAGGTAAAGGAAATAAACACAGTAAGAGGAAATATGGATTTAGAGGAGGAGCAAGGTGTCAAAAAGGAGGAAGAAGAAGGAGGAAGAGTAAGAGGAGTAGAGGAAGGATAATGAATAAAAGTAATAGTGAAATAAACTCGAAGAACGGGAAAAGGAAGGTAAAGAAAAAAAAATAAAATATGGACAGAAAGAAGGAAGATGATGAATAGGAGGAAGGAGGCAGAGATTAAGGGGAAGATGAGAGCCAGCGAGAGCGAGAGCGAGAGAGAGAGAGAGAGAGAGAGAGAGAGAGAGAGAGAGAGAGAGAGAGAGACGAAAAGTACCCCACACACACATCCTTCCTTCACTCTTTCACAGTCCCTCAAGCCGAAAGATAGGTAGGAAAGGAACAGCATTTTAGCGACTGATAACGGAGATGGGAGGCGACAGGAATCATTCTGAGGAACGCCTTGAAGGACACCAGGTCGAGAGGAAACACCAGGTGGACTGAGTTAGTGGGGAAGAAAGGAAACCGAGACAAAGGGAGAGATTAGGATAGGTGGAAGGGAAACACGGATAAGAGAGGGGGCTGATAGGGACAAAAGTTAATGGGATCCAGGGCAAGACAGGTCACGAATGGAAGGGGAAATAAGGGGTGGAAAATAAGGTCGAGAGGTGAAATAAGGTTGGGAGGAATCAATGGTGAGGGACGAGGGGTCACGAGGGAGAGAGAGAGAGAGAGAGAGGAGTGAGAGTGTGTGAGGAGAAAAAATTGGCTGATTGATTGATTAGACTTTCCTTAACGTTTCTTGGCGCAGCGGCAGAGAGAGAGAGAGAGAGAGAGAGAGAGAGAGAGAGAGAGAGAGAGAGAGAGAGAGAGAGAGAGAGAGATGGGGGGAGTAAAAGCAGGTAGAAATAGAAAAACAGGTAGGTAGGTAGGCAGGTGGGTAGAAGATGAGTTACGAGATGAGCCTAGGGACGAGGACACAGGGTGAGGGGACAGAGTAGTAAAGAGGGATTCACTGACGCGTAACCGAACTGAGCATCAAAATAACTGCGCTAATAAAAGTGTGTTGACCTTTGTGAAGATATTTCGGTGTAGCAGCCAGCCTTGCATGGGACTGTTTTAGGAGCACTACCGTCTCCACGTACGTAGGCGCAGAGGAAGAGACAGAGGCTGAAAGGGGAACACTAGGAGGGAAAGGGACAAGGCGGTGTTTATTGTGTAAGGAATAGAATAGAAGGGATTACGAGGGTGGTTGGGGGGTGGGGGGAGAAAAAGGTGGCTAGGTTTCACGGAGGAGGAAAACTGGGAAAGAATAGAATGGACAAGAATGGAAAGAGTTACGAGGAAGGGAGGGAAGGAAAGGAGGAAAAGAAGGTGGGTAGGTTAGATAGATGAAGATGGGGGAGAAGATTTAAAAAAAAACAGAAGTGGAGAGGGAAAAAAATAAAGGGGGAAAGGGAGAGGAGATGAATGTGGGAAAGTTGGAAATATGAAGATAAAAAGATTTCAGGAAAATGAGTATATGGAGAGAGAGAGAGAGAGAGAGAGCGCGAGAGAGAGAGAGAGAGAGAGAGAGAGAGAGAGAGAGAGAGAGAGAGAGAGAGAGAGAGAGAGAGAGATGGCAGGCAGGAAAATAAAAAACGTGTGAGATATGGGAAAAGGAGGAATGGCAAAAGGAATTAGGATGGAGAGGAGAGAAGTAGAAAGAAGATAGCAAGAAGAAGAGATGTGTGACCTGAAGGAAGAGAAGGTAGAGAGGAAGAAAGAGAAGGAAGAAAGGAGTTGAAGGGGAAAATAAAGAAAGATACATGAAAGGAAGAGAAGGAAGCAGAAAATAATAGCTACAGTGAGAGGATAGAGAAGAGACAAGTTCAAGTCAATATTCAGTACTGGAACACATTTTCACGAGTGTTAGGTGTCATTAGATTTTATTGACATTAGCGATTTTATTGACATTAGCAAGGATCTCTATAGGTCAGAAGATTACTTGCCAGAGCCTGCACTATTTTAATCCCCACACAAGTTTCTGGAGCTGCATAAAATCACAAAATTGTACATATAGAAAATTGATAAATAAAAAAAAAAAAAAAAAATATGCAGAATGAATATGAAAACGCGTCATGATACTAAAGGAGTTAATATAAAGAATACCATCATGATTAACTCTACAAATTGACCAATCCATTAAAATACACTCCCCATTTATTCACATCAACTCCTTTCTTCTGACTGTGTTCAACCTCTCTCTCTTCGCCGGAAGGTTTCATCTCTTGCTATCTTCTGTCACTATTTTCATGTTGCTTGCTCTATTGATCTTGCTAACTGCATCCCTCCCATTTCTCCTGAAACCTCGCCGCACAAGACTTTCTCCTTCCTCCACCCCTATTCTGTCCAACTCTCCAATGCAAGAGTTAACCAGAATTCAAAATCAGTCATTCATTTCTCTTGTAAACTCTGGAACTCCCTGCCTGCCTCTGTATTTCCAACTTCCTATGACTTAACGCTATTCAAGAGGGAGTTTCGAGGCATTCACTCCTGGCTTTCGGCTAACTCAATTGACCTTTCTGGAAATTAGCGATTAGTGGGCTTTATATTTCCATTATTTTTATTGTCCTTGGCAAGCTTCCCCCTTTTACATGAAAAATTGGATCCCGCCTCTTTTAGTCCAACTCTCAGCCTTGCTCAGGGTGCCTCCACGCCCGGCTAGCTCAGTCGGTAGAGCACGAGACTCTTAATCTCGGGGTCGTGGGTTCGAGCCCCACGTTGGGCGAGGTGACACATTTTTTGCTACAAGCGGATTTATATCAGAAAACAATTTTTGCAATGCCTGAGTGAATTAACATTACACAAAACGATAAAATTTCACAATGGTCTCTCTCTCTCTCTCTCTCTCTCTCTCTCTCTCTCTCTCTCTCTCTCTCTCTCTCTCTGTCCTCGATGTAACTCCTCTGAATTGCAAACACCAGTGACATCTACCGCCTGAGTTTCGTTCAGGGGTCACTCAGCAAAATAAAGGGTGAGGGCGTGGCACAGGGGACAAAGGATGGAGGAGGAGGAGGAGGAGGAGGAGGAGGAGGAGGAGGAGGAGAGCAGCTAATTGTGTTTTATATTGCGACACTGCGACCAGATTGGGAATTGGCTAATGATTTTAAAGGCGTAGCGCTCAGATGGAGACAAGGGCAAGAGTACATAGATAGGCGCGGCTGTACACACACACACACACACACACACACACACACACACACACACACACACACACACACACACAGAGGACGTCACAACATGGTACTTTCTTTCTTGCTCTAAAATAAAAAAAAAAATATATGGTTGTGTGGAGAGCAGGAAATATTAAGCTCCTCTAGGGATTCTAATTGTGTTTCCGCCAATAACAGTCTCCACTATGGCAGAGCACTGGTTCTTATGGGTTTGTTTCTTCCCACCTGGAGCTACCTGCCCTTCCTCTGTTCCTTATGATGTGTTTATTTGATTTTTATTTATTTTCCTAAGGGTACGTTGATAAGTAGTAGGTAAAGGTTAAAAGTTTGTTTGTTTCATCATATTTTGTTTTTATGTTTTTTGTGGTGGTTGTGGGGGGTGGGGGGTGGTAGTAGTAGTAGTAGTAGTAGTTGTTGTTGTGGTAGTAGTAGTAGTAGTAGTAGTAGTAGTAGTAGTAGTAGTAGTAGTAGTAGTAGTAGTAGTAGTAGTAGTAGTACTAGTAGTTGATGTAGTAGTAGTTGAAGAAGAAAAAGAAGAAAGGAAAAAGGAAGCAGGTATTCGTGTTGTTGCTGTATTCATTATTACTGATAGCATTGTAATCGGAGTTGTTGGTCGTAATCAGGGTTGGCGTGGTCCTATCTAAACACCTCCAATCTCAGGGCTTTCCGAGGGTTGCTCTCAGCTTTTTTGATTGCGTGCACCAGCTGATGCGCAGCCATCGTGGAGCGTGCGTATCGCGGGCAGCACTCAAGACTGTTGATATTGCCAGGCAGTTAGTTGGCCTTAGCATGTGATGTGCACGTAGCGAGGCTGTGGTTGGGAGGATGTTGTCGCTTATGATGTATGCAGTCCTAGGACGAGTACTGCTCATGACATCCACGTGAATTCTCTAACGATTACAGTAAAGTTGCCTGTTATCAGGGGGTTTCCTTAGTGAGATTTCGTATTGACGTGTGTGTGTGTGTGTGTGTGTGTGTGTGTGTGTGTGTGTGTGTGTGTGTGTGTGTGCTTGCGTGCGTGTGTGTGCTTGCGTGCGTGAGCGGCGTGTGGAATAGTTTGCCTCCCCACCGTCCACCTTCCTCACATACACATGGTTTGAAGAGTCAGACATTAGATCGCGTCAGGAATTTAACTGGTTTGAAAACTCGTGACTCGGCTTTCAGGCCAGTTTTGATCGGCAGATTAGCGATAATTTTACTTGCCTGACTCGCAGCTCCGTGCTTGATGCAAAAATAACTAAATAGATAAGAAACAGTAGTAATTCAGACGACTTTTATATGCCTGTGCTATCTTATGCGGGTCATTCAACACAACATAATGTAATATATACTACTTTGGGTGCATTTGCGGATTATTTCTTGGTAGATATTCCGTGATCTCTATTTCCTTTTTTTCTTGAAGAAGGCGTGAGGGGAAAGAGGCGCTTATTAAGCCATGTCAGACTTCCCTAACTGTTGGACGATTTCTTTTCACAATTAGATGAATGAGACGATTAAAGATAATGAAAACAGAGTGAGAGTGGAAGCAGAACAAGACGGGATGCGTGAGGAAATGGATTGAGTATGTTGTGACGGCTGACGGATTGCGTGTTGAGGGAGCGTGTGTGTGTGTGTGTGTGTGTGTGTGTGTGTGTGTGTGTGTGTGTGTGTGTGTGTGTGTGTGAGTGTGTGTGTAAGTGTGTGTGTATGAGGGCCTTGGGGCTGCAGCCGGAGACGCCATTGTCCCAACATTTGTATTTGAGAAACAGGATGCAGAAGAACGTCCCTCACACACACACACACACACACACACACACACACACACACACACACACACACACACACACACACACACACACACACACACACACACACACACAATGAGGGTGTAAGCATTAGCGGAACGAAGGGAGAAAGGAAATGCCTTAAGAAAGAAAACATTATGGACTGGCAAATATCTTGACGTCAAGCGGAAGTTAGACACCTGTGTGCTTTTGACTAATGTATTATCAGGGCGGCGACCGGACAGGGAAAGGAAGAGAAAAAGGTGGTGATGGTGGTGGTAGCAGTAGTGGTAATAGTGATAGAGGTGGCGGGGAAGAGGAAAAATAAGAACAAGAACAAAAAGACGAGGATGAGGAGAACCCGGTGGAGAAGTAAGAAAACAAAGGATTGAAGAAAGAGAGGCAGACATGAGGTGGAAAGCAAGAGAGAGAGAGAGAGAGAGAGAGAGAGGGAGATGCAAAAACTGGAGTACGGCGGAGGTGAAAACTCTATAACGACCAATGAGTGAGGAGGAAGCGGATGAGGAGTAGTCATAATGCGAGTAGATAGATAAGAGGAGTGGAGAATCAAGACACCTCAGCCACTAAATTTGCCGACACCCTCCCGCTTTTCCTCCACTTCTCTTTCCTCTTCGTAGTGAGGTTAGGCAGCTTATTTATTATTAATTGTTATGCCCTTGACCGCTCTCCCCGGCTCGAAGAAGAAAAAAATAATAATGATGAAAAGATAATTATGGAGTAATCGTAAATGATGGAAACGATTTTAAAGAGAGAGAGAGGGAAGGAGAGAAAGAAGTGAAGAAAAAGAAAAAAAAAGAAAATTATGAGAGAGAGAGAGAGAGAGAGAGAGAGAGAGAGAGAGAGAGAGAGAGAGAGAGAGAGAGAGAGAGAGAGAGAGCAGGAAAAAGAGGAATGAACTAAATAATGCGTGACACGGTAATAGTGAAGGATGGTGGTGTTAGGTGAGAGAAGGAGGAAAAATGGATAGATGTGGCTTGCCGGAGTGAAGGGTGAGGAAAAGGAGACGGAGAATAGAGAAGGAGGAAAAGGAGAAGGAAAACAAAAAAACAAAACAAAAAAATAGTGGTGGGGTGAAGTACGAGGGGAAAAAAAGTGTGGGGGGGAAACATCTACCTTAATTGATTCCCGGATGTCACCCCCTGCAGGCAATGACTGCACACACACACACACACACACACACACACACACACACACACACACACACACACACACACACACACACACACACACACGCACTCACACACCTGCTGAGAACTAGATTTAAGTTATATCCTTTCTTTCATCTCTGTTTCTTCCCTCTCCTGTTACTCCTTCCTTTCTTTTCTTTCTGTGTTGATATTTTTTTCCTTTCTTTTCTTTCTGTGTTGATTTTTTTCCCTTTTGTTCATTCGCTCCTCTTTGTTTTCTTCCTTTTCTATATTCGTCTCTTTTCTTCGTATTTTTTATGTTTCATGTTTACTTTCCTTTTTTTTATTTTCTATCACCATCATTTTTCATTATTTTATTATATTTAGTTCCATTTCCTCCATCATTCCCCTCACTTAACTTTCCTCAACCTAACACTCCAACAAATCCGTCTTTTCATCCTATTCTTCTCTTTCCCTTTTCTATTTTCCCAATTTCTCTCCTCCATATCTTTTCATCTCTTTCTCTTACTTCCTTTCCCAACTCTTCTTTCCTTTCGTTCTTCTTTATATCACCGTTTCCCACCTCGTTATCTCTTTAGACCCCGAATTACTCTTTTTCTCTTTACGAATATCTCTCCTTTACTAATTATTCCTTCCCCACTTCGTCTCTTTTTCTTTACTCACTCCGACTCCATCTGTCTAAATTTTTTCCCCTCTCAGAACTTCCCATCCTCTCTCGTTCATTAAGTTGTACGAGAATTGCTAATGAGATGAGGTGACGTGAGGTGACGGGGAGTGTCTCCTAAATTGTATGTGGAGGTGGGGAGAGAGTTGAAGCGTGAGAGAGAGAGAGAGAGAGAGAGAGAGAGAGAGAGAGAGAGAGAGAGAGAGAGAGAGAGAGAGAGAGAGAGAGAGAGAGAGAGAGAGAGATTCGTAAAGTCATGGTCAGAAATTAAGTAAGTTTCTGCACTCGCAATATTGTTTGATAAATGTTTTCCCTCAATATGAAATTCTCTTATTAGCTTCGAATCTGCCATTTATCTACATTTGTATGAAGGCTAAAGACATTATAATACTCTGTTTATTATTTGTTACACCTTCCCTATATATATTACTCAAAGGCACATTTACTTGTTCCCACAGCTACCTCTAATCTTTAAACTATATGAAAATTGCAAAATCTATAGTTTCAAAGCCCTATTCTCTTCTTTACATGTTTGTAGTTTTCTATGCATTGCTTGTAGTGTTCTCAATTCTTTCGTATTTTCGTAGTTTCGTATTTTCGTATTATTTCGTACAGTAATTTTAAAAGGGAATGTGAAAGGATACGGGAGTTGTGATTATGAATGCACGTACCATTGGGAAACCTCTATAAGAAATGCATGAGGAAATAGGAAAGGGGGAAACCTGTTGGCTATTTTGATACCAGAGAAATGAGTTAATCGTTAGCCACTTTAGAAATAACGATTAGAAGAATACAGGACTTTTTTGATACCAGAGAAATGAGTTAATCCTTAGCCACTTTAGAAATAACGATCAGAAGAATACAGGACTTTTTTGATACCAGAGAAATGAGTTAATCCTTAGCCACTTTAGAAATAACGATCAGAAGAATACAGGACTTTTTTGATACCAGAGAAATGAGTTAATCCTTAGCCACTTTATAAATAACGATCAGAAGAATACAGGACTTTTTGATACCAGAGAAATGAGTTAATCCTTAGCCACTTTAGAAATAACGATCAGAAGAATACAGGACTTTTTTGATACCAGAGAAATGAGTTAATCCTTAGCCACTTTATAAATAACGATCAGAAGAATACAGGACTTTTTGATACCAGAGAAATGAGTTAATCCTTAGCCACTTTAGAAATAACGATCAGAAGAATACAGGACTTTTTTGATACCAGAGAAATGAGTTAATCCTTAGCCACTTTATAAATAACGATCAGAAGAATACAGGACTTTTTGATACCAGAGAAATGAGTTAATCCTTAGCCACTTTAGAAATAACGATCAGAAGAATACAGGACTTTTTTGATACCAGAGAAATGAGTTAATCCTTAGCCACTTTATAAATAACGATCAGAAGAATACAGGACTTTTTGATACCAGAGAAATGAGTTAATCCTTAGCCACTTTAGAAATAACGATCAGAAGAATACAGGACTTTTTTGATACCAGAGAAATGAGTTAATCCTTAGCCACATTAGAAATAACGATCAGAAGAATACAGGACTTTTAAAATTATAAATGTACGTAGTAAAAAGAATCACACAAACACACATACAAAAGAAAACTATCGAACTATTTTGCCAGCCCAGAAGTGTTAGTACTGAGGTGAGAAAGAACTTAACACACACACACACACATCAAAGTTTTGCGTTCCCATCACTCAGTCTTGTAGCACCAGGTTTTAGATATCTCAGGTGTGCATGGTGTTCTAAATCCGGGTTCCGGGATGTGTAATGGTTGTCGTCATGTGGTGGTCCTTGTCATATGTCCCTCGGTCTCCCCATTCTCGCGCCAACAACCCTGGGAGTTTCACGTGTATGATGAAATAAATAGACGCGATTAGCTTATTTCTTTATTGTAGATGTCTAAAAGTGCGAGGACGTTTCGTGTGTGTGTGTGTGTGTGTGTGTGTGTGTGTGTGTGTG
>CM035187.1:10406936-10438015 GCA_020233015.1 Callinectes sapidus | reverse complement strand
TATATATATATATATATATATATATATATGCACTGATTTTTTTCACCATCCGTTCTTGTCACACCAAAAGCATTCCTTGTTTCACTTAAAGTGCAACAAAACTTACACAAACAACTGTCTCACTTCCTTAGGTGTGGCCTGGAAGGGAATGTTCTTAACCAGTATCTTGGAGGAAGTTTGTTTTCCTGCATCATGCATCCTCCTTGCACTCTTCAGATTAGTCCTGTCAAGACATAAATAAATTGTTACTTTTTTTTTTTTTTTTTTTTTTAACAAAGTGAGCATTTTCATGGGAATTTATGGGCTAAAGGAGACCACCTAATGGAGGCCTCCTATCTGAAAGCCCACCCACTAGAGAGCCGTTACCCCGAGTGGACGCCCATTTTCCACTCAGACCGTAGTCAGTATTCGAACCTGTGCGCTCGGGGATCCCAAGGCCCCCAGAGTGCAAGCGGTTCCACTGTACCACAGTGGCCTTCACTTTTGTGTCCGAAGAAATATTTCATGCTTATTATCATGACACATATGATATAAAGAAGTTGTTAGTCTATTTACTTTACTTAAAAGTAATGTTAAATTGTAATAATGTCTATTGTCTTTGTAACATCTCCATACTGCTCATTGTCTTTTTTTACCATAAGTCATAAGTTTATTCTTCAGTGTATGTAACTAATATAGGATTCCATGAGATTCTTGTATCTCTTTAAGTTACTTTCTTCAATAAATACAGAAAATATAATTGTACACTTTGAACCTTGTGTTTATAATTATAAATCCATGTCTATGAAGCACATGCCTGATATCTTCCAAATATGAGAATAGTCAAGTTAAAAGTGACATCTATATTCCCTCACTTTATATAACATTGCAAAGCTTTGGATGTAAACACAATGGCATAGAAACAAGTTAATAAACATTACATACACCAAAGTTTTTTCTGACAACTTGATTTGAAGCTTGTGGTCTTCAAGAGTTGACTCGTTCATCTCCCTCAAAGCTTTCTTGGCATCTGCATTCCTCAGGAATTGCACAAAACCATAACCCTGAGACTCTCCACGTCGTTTGGCTATTAACACTGAGGTAATGGGTCCAATTTTCTCAAAGTGCTGTGTGTTGGGAGCAAAAGACAGTAAAGATGAAGGCAGATTTCTCTATCAGAATCATATCATCACTTCCATATGATACACTGCAAGAAATAAGTGCACAAGTTTGATGTTAATGTTTTCATGGTACAGTATTCTCACCATTAAGTGGGAAGATTTAGGTACTGCAACCAAGGAAAGAAGATACATATATTTCCACGAGATGCTGTCACGATTATCTTGTTCATTTTTTTGCTTTTGTTGCCATTACATTAATTCGTGAAACTGTCAATCCACTGAATCACTCTTCACCACCAATACTGCCACTAACTATACCTGTTTGAGAATGACTTCTGTCGTGGAAAAGTTCAGGTTCTTGACATATAAAGTGGTGTCTGGTTCAGAGGTCAGGGGAGCATCTGATGATGGCTCCTTCTTGGTAGTTTCATCATCTGGAGGTAGAAAATTGTATAAGTACAAAACATTACATTATGAGAAATAAGATAAAGCAGAAGGCCAAGGAACTAAAAGTAATGTGAATGGTAAAGATTGTGGCTATCCCCCTTTTAGGAGGAGACAATCTTAGTGTGTGTGTGTGTGTGTGTGTGTGTATATATATATATATTTTTTTTAATTTAAATAATATCCAACACTACTTCTTTAATCCAAGCAATACCTTCAGTGTTCTTGTCAGCCTCCCCCGTTTCCTCTGACTTTGCTACAAACTCTGTCTTGAACACTTGGATTGGAGCCCATTCCAAGTAAAGTGGTAGGCTCTTGAACTTAGAGTAGGCTAAGTTTCGGAATGCTTTTTTTGCTTCACCAGAGTCCAGAAACTCAACAATGGCTAGAAAAAAAAGAAAATGTAAATTGATTGTATAAAAATCTTATCTTATGTAATTCCTAAGTTTTGGTCTGCCAGTTTTTACATCTAAGAGAGGGATAAGAAATTATCAACGCTATTACTTAGAGTATTCTTGGTTGAAGTGGGGAGTTAAATCTATAGCATGAGGATTTCTCAATCACATCTTTATATAACCTTGTTAAAAAGTACTTAGGGTTTTATTTATTCATTTATTTGCCTATTTATTTTATTTATTTATTTATTTTATTTTTTTTTTTGCAGCAATCTTTTCAGTTCCCCTGTACTGTATAAATTCAGCATCTAGTTTTGCCCACAACACTCTCAACCCTTTACATTCTCTGCATTAACATAAATATGTCAATATGCATCTTCATGATTCTCAACATTGCTTACACAAGTTTACACAAAATGCAACATTCCACACTGTGTTGGTGCCTCACCTGTCACACCAGCAGGAGGGAGGACCACACGGCCCAGCTCACCAAACTTGCTAAACAGTGTCACAAGTTCCTGGGCGGTAGTTTTGGCAGGAAGATTTTTCACCAGGAAGACAGTTTTGGAACGCTGAACACCGGGAGTAGAGAATGCCTCCAGGGACACTCCATTCTCTTCTAAAAAGCTGTAAGTTTATCATTTGGAACATTAATCACCACAAACTTGGCTGTACTACCAGCTGCACAGAATATTTAGATTTCAGAAAACAAAAATGGTGAAACCACTGAATACTCTTTAAAGAAGTTATTTTTTGTAACTATTTCTGAAGACTTATTGTAATGAGATTAACTAAATGTAATATTCATCTTGTAATTAGTGAATAAATGTTATTCTATCAGTCCTGGGCTACACCTGGTTTGTTCAACATTTCATGCATCCTGAAGTATTTCTCTAGAAGTTATCACTATTACAGAGGATTTGCTTGATCACCCAAACAAAATTGTCTCAACTATAAACAATTAATCCACATTTTCAGTATGTTTATAGTAAGTTATATGAGAGATTAGCCTTGACTTAGATTCACACTTTTTTATTTCAAGTGTAGCTCACTATCATCTATGGAGTGGAGCAACCATTGACAAAATAGCCCAGTGTCACTATACATGTAACTATCATTGTTATCAATTTGTAGTACTTTCCAGTCACATCATTTTCCACTCTGGTTTTCACAAAAAAAAATTTTATTAGCAGAAAACATCCTACATTAGTCACAATACTAATATTTTACTCACTGTTTCATTTCATCCACCACCTGAGTCTCTCCCAAGGCAAGGTTAACAGCAACACTTTGTTTGCCCTCAGAATCAAGAATCTGTTAGGACAAAAGGAACATCATTATGTCTGGAAACCATTACATTTGATCTAATGATGTTATGATAAGTATCCTTTTTGTATGGCAAGATTCAAAATTCCCATCTATCAGCCTACAAGATGATGTCAAAACAAATATGAGGCCATCGGGACCCAGCCACTCACCTCCTGCTTGGACCTGTTGTAGCGCTCAGCCATGATATCCACCACAGCACTGCTGCCCATGAACAAGGTATTCCAATTGTGCCATGATCCAGCAGTGGCCTTCTTTTCCTGAGCTTTCTTCTCCTTGAAACTCAGGTTTTCTGCAAAATGTGATGGAAAACCCAACTTTACATTTCAAGTTCTCATCCTGTGTCAGCATTTAGTGTTTACAATCAGATGTGAGGGAATGCTTGTGAGTGTGAATGACACCATGACTTGTTAGAAGCTTAAGGAACATTTACATATATGTATTCTTCATGCTTTACCTTTCTGTTTCTCCTCGGTCTTGGGTTCAACAGCTGGCAGAATATGCAATATTCTTCCCTTGAAGTTTGTACCATCAAGCTCAGTCATTGCCTTCACTGCATGCTCTGGGAACATGAAGGTGACAGTGGCAAAGCCCTTGGCTCGGCGGGTGTGCTTACAGATGGGCAGGGTGATGTCTGTGACCTCTCCTGAAAATGAAAAGCAGACATCAAGAAATGGTGTTGAAATACCTTCTATAGCATAAGTTAACTGCAAGTATGGAAATATGTAGGAATATTTCAATCTTGAATACATCATGAGGCAACTCACCATATTTCTGAAACAGTTCCTGTAGAAGTTCCTCAGTGACAGAATACCAAAGATTTCGTACAAACAGTTTGCCAGACTCTGCCACAGGTTCTGCCTGCTTCAGTACTTCCTCCTTTGCATTCCATGGAGTGTTAGTGTCTTGTCTGGCAGTGTCACCGTTGCCCAAGGGCTTCTCATGCTTGACAATGTGAACTCTGACCCCATCTGTAAGAAATGAGAAATGTAAGTTTAACCCACTGGAAACCAAAGGAGCTTAAACAGTCATCTCTCTACTTAATGATGCAGTTTTCTACAAGCAACCTTTTTTACAGTGGCCATCATTGGCTAAAGCTGTGTCTAATGTGTATTGTAAATGTGTGTGTGTGTGTGTGAATTTAGCTACCTGTATTCTACATGACAGAGTTAAGCTTATACTGTCCTGTCTCCATATCTGCATTTGTCCAGCTTCTCTTTAAACTGTTTCACCGTGTCTGCCTTAACCACGTCATCTTCAAAGCCATTCCAGGCATCAAACCCTCTAAAGGGAAACTGTGCTTTTTGACATCTTTCAGACACCTGGTCTTCTTTATCTTAGTAGTGTGTCCTATTTTTTGGACACCTGCATTTGCCCATAGTAACAGATCCTGTCTATCTACCTTTTTAATGGCATTTACAAGCTTGTACATGGTTATCAGATCTTCCCATTCTCTTCTATCCTGCAGTGTTGTCAGCTCCATTTCTTGAAGTCTCTTCTCATAATCCAAATCCTGTTCCTCTGGTATCATCTTCATAGTTGTTCTTTTGTATCCTTTCAAATTTTCTTATATCTTTCTTTTCATGTGAAGACCACACCACTGCTGCATATTCCAATCTAGATCTTATCATGTTGGTTATTATTGTCCTCATTATACTTTTATCCAAATAGCTAAAAGCTATTCTTATGTTCATTAGCATCTTGAACATGGAGCCAAACTGAATGTTAATGTGTTTATTTGGGAATAAGGTGTCTAGAATGTACACCCCCAGACCCTGCTCTTTCTAACTTTTCTCAATCTATTCTTCTCTGACTTTATATTTCCATGTTTGTCTCTTTTCACTTTTCCTATTTTCAAAACATGACACTTTTTAACATTAAACTTTAGCTTCCATCTTCAGCTCCAAACATGTATTTTGTCAATATCCTTCTGTAATTCCTCTCAATCTTTATGGCTCTTAACTACCTTTAGTGCGTTGTCTTCAAATAATTGCTCAATCCTTCTGTCATGTCATTTATGTAAACTTGGAACATGATGGGTGACAAGAGAAAATCCTGTGGCACTCCACTCTCAACTATTTCCCATGTTAAACTAACATTTATGGTTGTTTCCATCTCTCTTTCAGTTAGATAATACTTTATCCACTCCGACATGCAGCATATATATATGCCACTGGCACTGTATGGGTTAAAAACCCTTGAGTTGACATGTTGCTCTAAGTAAAAGTAAGGGTAGGAAGTCGTCAGTACATAATATCAAACTGGGTCGTTATGAGAAAAAAAATGTAAGAACACTGGTCTAAATGACTAATGAATCTGTCTCTTAACATGCTCTGTTCTGAACTGAGTGCAATGTCATACATACCCAAAAAACTCTTATCTTTCTGCAGTGACTGCTTCATTTCCTTTTCTGTCTTAAAACCCACATAAGCCACCATCCTTGCATTCTTGGGTATCCTCAGACTCTTGAACTTGAGGGGCTTTAGAAAGGCTTTAACAGCCTTCTTGGTGAAGGTTCGGCTGTTGCTCTGCTTGGATTTACACATTTCTGTAGCTCGTATCACCACTGTGTAGAATTCCTTTTTCTCCTGGAGGATGATAGAAGGATTGTCAGGACATTCTGATTAAATAGATATCTTTCTTATTTCAAGACTGCTATCAGTAATCAGTAATTACAGGCTTACTAGTTTTCTAATTGTAATCCTTCTATGATGTTTGTAAATGATACCAACTACCACACAACTTGTTTAGGTAGGATTTTAAACAATATACAACCACTTAAATACTTACATCTTTTATATCAATAACATTCACCTTTATTTAGTATTGGTATTTATGGTTAAATATTGTAATATATGGCAGGAGTGAGAAAACAATGATTCTATTCAGTGTTTCTTAGCAGTTTCCTTTATTCTGTATCCCTTCACCATGACTCATACTGAACCCCCAAATCAGATGTTATCCAAAATTATATATGGCAAATGCCAGTATTCAGCACTTTCAAAGATACATTCAAACAATAAAAAGCATAATTTCTGCTACTGAAAAAAGACTTTAAACTGAATTCCAGGTGGTATGATCAAAGCTCTGAGACAAAAGACCTTCAGTTAGTTCATCTAATAATTTCATGTGATCAGAGTACTTATATTTCTCTATCTATGCACATGAAATAGGAATAAAACATAAACAAGCGCTCCAAAAGTTCATAAGATGCCATACCTTTTTCTTCAATGTTTTTTTGCCTTCTATGTGATCCTCTTCTTGGGGCAGAGTCTTCATCAGGCTCTTCAAATACTGGAATGGAAGGTAAATTATACTCTAAAAACACAGCAATTACTCTGAAGCCTGTTGGTTGTAACTCTTCAATGGCCGCAGCTGTGACAGAAGTATGCATCTGGTCCTTCCTATCCACATTTTATTCAACACCAATCTATCCCTCTCAACCTGATATTCTTTCTTCCTCTCTATTATTATTCCAATGTTGTTTTTCTATCTGACAAGTACTCTTACTCTCATATTTATAACATGCATTCCTCATACCACAAAATAATGACCAACTAAGTCTTGTGTCTTGAATCACTAAAAAAATTCATATGAAAGATTATGTTATGAAAGAGGAATGAAGAGATCTGAACTTGCATAACATTAAAGCTACACCAATAAAGATTGCATACTCTTAGTAAAATTTGGTTGATTTTGACTTTCCAACTATTGATACTTGTTTTGCTTTAACACAGACACGAAGATTTTCAAAAATATTACTTACATCTTGGTCTGAAATATCCTTTTTCTGAGCTAGTTTATCTTCTTTCTCTTCTTCCTCCTCCTCTTCTTCACTGCTGCTTTCTTGCTCAGCAAAGACTGCAGCACTTTCCTCCTCCTCTACCCCCTTCTTGTTGGCTTTCAGGAACTCACTAAAGCTTGGGTCATTCTTGTACTGCTCCAGTAAGTTTTCCTTCAAGGAGTCTTTATCTTTTTTCCTTTCTTTCTTTTTCTTTCCTTCTTCCTTCACCTCTGTTTCAATATTGTTGTTAGTACTTGCCTCCTTCAACTGTGATTTTTTGGATTCTTTCTCTTTATGTTTCTTTTTCTTTTCTGCCCATGACTCTGGCCTTTTTTCACTACCTGCAAGTACAGTGAGGAATGAGTTTAACAGTACAAAAGCAGATATCCATTTAGTATGTAGTACAATAAACTGCAATTTAAATAATCTGGACAAAAAATTCAAAAGATAAATGGTCATTTCCAGCTCTTTGCATCTTTACACCCGGGGGCAGGATTGTGGAAAAAAGGAAGAAGCATTAGTACTATCTTGAGTCCCGGCTGTCAAGAAACAATGTAATCATAAAAATCTTTTGTATTCTCTTCTATGAATTGCATTTCATATCAAACCTAACTGCAGATAAAAAGCTACTTAATAAATAGTAAGAAATAAGGAAGTGTGATGGCATGTTTACTGTTATCGAGCATTAGGCTGCGTCATTAAGAGAAATGCAAAAGTACAGTGTTTCATGCATCATTTGATGAACTATTTGGTTATTCTCCATGATGTTACAGGATATCACAGTTATAAAGCAGCAGTCAGTGGTTAGTTGTAGAGGAAAAGACACATTAACTACCAATCACTTACTGAAGTCATGACAGATCTCCACTGTCACCTTGGCCTGCTTGATGAAAGTGTTGTGGAAGTAGTCACAAGTTGCACTAGCATCACCTTCGCCCTCATAGCCGATGAAAGCATACCGACGAAACTCCCCATTTTTGTAGATCAATCTTACATCTGTGATGTTTCCCTTTAGACTGAAGTGTTTCTTTAGTTCCTCTTGACTTATCTGAAAAGTTACAATCTCATTTAGCTTTGAAATGATCATATAGCTTACTTGTAATGAGATGAATTATGTATCCAATAAAGAATGTTGCCATAGCATACTGTAGAATGCAAAAAAAGAGAAAAGAAAAGAAAAAAGGAAAACTTCCTTTTCAGGTGATCCATATGGCAACTTGCTCTTTTAACCAGCACCATTCAACTGGACAAGTTTATGGAGAAGGATGATGGGTGGAATTAGGCAGAGGTGTTCACATAGGGACTGCCACAAATAGGCCTTAGCCTCTTGCAGCTTCCCTCATTTTCTTATGTTCTGATGTTCTTAGCCATTTGTAAATATGCCCACACTGATGTGCATATGCACTGTCCACAAACAGAACCACCAGAAATAAATAAGGCTCCTCAATAAGGTTAGAGAACAGAACTGATGATTAGCAAGGTTAATTCTTCATAGATCCTTGTCATCTCAAAGAGTCATCCTTACAGACCTGTCACAGCATTACTGCACTTCCACACACCACGTGGTACTTAAACATGTGTCTAGAATGCCAATGCTACCATGATTGTTGCAAGCAAAAATCTGTTTTTATTTTCATTAGACTTCAGGAAAAGTTTTCAATGCATGAAGGAAGTATCAAAGGTTCACTAAATCAAAGGAAGAGCACTGAAGTTTACAACACTGTTTCTATGTGTGTTGCTTATGATTGACTGATGAATTAATTTGGTTCATGTGCAAAGGTTTTGCCACCTGTAGGTATTCACACCTCACCCAGTTTGCTCCTAAGTGGTTTCACCCATGATTGGAATGGTTTTGCTACTCATGATTTTATATAGACACACACACACACACACACACCTGATCCTATCAGAGGTGCCTGTGGCAAGTCACATTATATAATCTAATGTATAAAACATAACAGTGGTGGGTATCCCGAGGTTTCACTACCTGTAAGTGTTCACCCTTCTACCAATTCGCAACTTGAGAGTCTTCCTTAAATTATACACTTGTACTGCACCATCTTAACAGTGGTATCTCTCAGGCAAGACTTTTAGCATTCAAAATACTTGAAACATTTATCTATAGTAACTTGTTTGACAAAATAAGGAATAAAAAGAAACTAAACTAATACCCGGTTACAAGCCTATTTAAAGCTATACTTTCAGGCATATATGAAAATGTCATCCTAATTGTGGTAACTCCCAGACTGAACTGTTAGCTTACAAAATACTTGTCTTCCATAGAAACATATGAATCAAATGTATACATAAGAAAAATACTCATTTGCATCGCAAAACAATATATTTAATAAAAAATTAAAAGTTTAAGTAGTAAATCCACTGGATGGCAAGCAGGATTCTCATTAGGAAGCAAAACCAGAGGCGTGAACACTCCAGTTGGCAAAAAAAAAACTGACACCCAATATAGTTTCTTGGGCTGTAGTATCGGGTTATATGACTCCTCTACAAAATTTCCTGGCAACAGAGATTGCAGGCTAATATAGTGATATCAAACACACAATTACGGAATGGTTAAAACATTAAAAAATCACTAAAAATGTGAATATGGAAAAGAAAACGTGGTAGTTTGGCTGACAAAGTAGGCATAATGCATTGTCCAAGTTGAGCAAATACCATCTGGATGCATTTGACATGTCAGAAGGAGAACAAACTACCCAGCCAGCAGTACGTCTTGATAAGACATAAGGAAGCCTGGACAAGAACTAAGGATGATTTGGGGGGAAGAGCACTGCATTAACACAGCACGGGGCGAGATGTACTAGGAGATGCACAAGTAACTCGCCTGTTTAGGGAGGTTCTTGACCACTATTCTAGACATTGTGGAGTGAGTTGTCGTGGGCTGCAGCTCTCTTCCTCCAACAGCACACCACCGCCGCGCACGTTGTTTTGTTTACATGTGGTGACTGGTGAGCCTCGCTGCCTGAGCCTCGCCAGCCGCTCGCCAGAGATACTGAGGGTAATACAGCAAACATTAGCAACTCTTTCAAGACGCTACTGTCAGGCTGATGTAAACAGTAATCTAGATATAATTATACAGATACAAGACCCTTAGAATAGTAAAGCAATGTAAATGCAGTCATGGTACAGTATATCTATTGCCAACTAATGTTGACAGTGAAAGAGAATGGGTAGTTGCTGAGGGGAACTAATCTGAAACTAAGCTACGCCGTGGGGCTGTCAGACTACGATGGACTATGCTGGTAATCGGCCTCGAATCAGTCTCACGGAACAATCGCTGATTTGATACAAAGCAACACCAGCAGTACCCTCATCAGTTCGCCTTTTCACGTCAATGTTCAGCATTCATGTCTCACAACCATAGAGTAAGTCACGGGTCACGAGTGACTTGAAGATATCTTCGTCCGTCTGCACAAGACCGACAACGCAAAATACTTGTGTTGAGCGAGTCCATAACGCCATTAGCTAGACCAAGGATATCATAAGATCCTTGGCCTAGACTAATCCGCCGCACAACTTCTTGGCTCGTCGTGATACACTACACTACCAAGACATGTGAAGTTTTTCGAGATTACAATGTCCTCGCCACACGCATTGACAGACTGTATTGTTTCATCCAGTAAGCCTCCGTATACCTTGGACCAAAGTGCCAGGGGGGCTGAGTGGCATAGTTGGTCTTGGGCCTCCGGTACTGGTGGCCCGGGTTCGAATCCTTGCCAAACTTAGTTGTCCAGTGGGAGATGTAGCGCTCTCCCGTTAACCCTAGTGGTGCCATATGACCTCAGCTGTTGCGGCACCTTATGGAATCATTTCCATTTCCAAAGTACCACCACACACCCCGACGACATTGCACACCACAGCATCCTGCCACCACACACCATACCATACCACACAACACTATCCCTGAAGCCCCGACCTTCTCTAGCCCATCACTGCCTCGCTAACCTGCTTCCCTTCCCGCCCTGCATATATGTGAGGCAATGTCAAGTGTTTCCAGGTTATTTAAAGGCTTGCTGTGTACAGGAGGTGAAGATGGAAAGGATAGGAAGCAGGGATGAAACTCGCCAGGATTGTTTTGCTGTATATGGGACTTAAAAATAGGACAAAAATATCATCCAAATAATCGTTTTCAATGATATAAAGTGTAAGTACCCGTATTTTCAAAATCATAATTTTCATGGTGCCCAAACATGGAATAAAAATTCTTTATACATGAAATTTAAATTTTCTTTACCTGGTTGGTGAGGCTTCTGTGTATCGAGAATCTATAATATAATCTACTCTGGCTGTATTTTCCACCTGGATATTATGAGGGGTTTGTACCACCGTTAAATGTAAACAAACACCGAATTTTTTAGTGTGAGCGCTCGTTTAAATATTTATCACTTTAAAAATGTAGTGCACGTCAGTCTGGGCAGCTTCTTTCTATTTTCGGTAAAAGTGAAAAAATAGCACCTCCTCCTCTTCCTCCACTCCACTCCCACTTGCCACAGCCAGCTTGGGGAATTCTTAATCGGGGCTCCGGGGGTTGTACCGGTGTGGGGGGAATACGTATATGGCATTCGGGAAAAGTCCAAGGAAAAAAATACCATTTTTCGTGAAATTTCCATAAAATTCACAATATCAAATAAATTATTTTATCTATATGATTGATAAGTGTCAGGATGAATAAATTAAGGTGTTCATTGCAATAGCGGAAGATGATGAGCAACAGAAATATAATGGAAATAGGAAAGAAACAGGAAAACAAGAATAAGAAAAAGGTAAATATAGATAGACAAGGAGACAAAAAGGCTAGAGAAATAGTGGTAGATGATTAAAGAAGAGGGAAAGAATGCAAGAGTATAGAATTCAAGGAAATTTGCATCTTTAGGTATGGACCCAAGGCAGCAGGTGGTGAGGAGTGTGCCAGTCTCAGCCAAGAGTGTCACCTCGGTGTGCTGGGGTGGCAAGGACTATGGCACCCTGTATGTCACCTCTGGCACCATTAAGATGACCAAGGAGGAGCCTGCTGCTTTGCCCTCAGCTGGTGGCACCTTCGCTGTCACTGGTCTAAGTACTTGCAGCAAGTCACCTGATCTTCAAGCCTGACTCAATCAAGCTAAGGGCTAAACTGACCTAATGAAAGAGACAAACACTAGTTTTGCTGTAGTATATGGTTTGCTTGTCAGTTTTAAGAAATTGTAAAGATGGTTTGTGATTAAATACCTAATAAAAGGCAAAATTCATCATGATAACAGTGAAAATAAAGACCACATTTTGTCTTATTAAATTGTCATTATTTGCTGGAGATCTAGATACTGCTTTGCATTTTATCTAAAATAGAATTTTAAAAAATCTAGTTGCACCACTCATAACAAGTCAAGAAATGAAGTTCCAAAGTATTTTCTTTTACATGTGAACAAAACAACCATTATACTGTTTAATCTATTTGTTGACAAGACTGTACAAAGACATGATCCTGGTAAAAAGGTCTGGTCACTCACTCACTTAACAACTTATTTACAGATGCCATTATAAACCTTGTTCATCCTTACAACACAACATGGTAAAGTACATACAAGTACATCAACTCAGATATATCATACCAATAAAACTTTTGACATGGAAAATGGAAGAGAAGTGATTTCAAAACATCTCATAAATCTTCAACCATTTCCATTCTGAAATTTAACTTATATGGTTTCATTATACTACAAAATAAATAAAATACCATGACTAACTTTATCAAGAAATTTTTATCCAAAGTGGTTAAGTTGCTGTGAATGAAATAAAAACAAGAAAATGAGAACTAGGCAGCTAACTATAAAAAAAAAAATAATAATAATAATGCAGCCTCTTATGAATACCAAAAATAAATAAATGAGTAAAAAAATAATGAAATAAATATATATAAATTAATTTAAAAAATAAAAAATAACCATAATAATGATAATAAAGTATATGGGAACATTACCACTGATACCTAATCACTTTCGCAAGAGGGAAAATTAAATGGAGAATAGAGAACATAAATCCATATTGGTTGTATTGTTGTGTCCTGAAAACAAGTGTTGACAGGCTTAGAAAAGAGAAAAATGCCCTCCTTTTAGCCAAGCATCTTGCTCCCATTTCTTGAATACTAACAAACCAGAGAGAGAGAGAGAGAGAGTCAGGAAACAAATGAGGATACAAGTAGTCATGAATGCATGGACAGGGAAACACATGACTGTGAGACTAAACAAAATTGTCAGAACTGCCACAAGGAGAATGTAAGACCTCGGAACTTCATTTTTGCTCTTGCTGAAAATCCTAATAACTTTTCCAGTCTAACTCTCTTATCTACTTATTTTGACCAGCAGTAAACTCTTGATCTAATTTTTCTTTGGGGGAACTTATACTTTTAACAAACCAATCTATTATAAGTAGCCTTTCACCTCACACACGCGCAGGCACACACGCACACGCACACGCACACACACGCACACACACACACACACACACACACACACACACACACACACACACTTTGTTGCTCTCCCAACTCACAATTTATCTTTTTTTAGTCAACAATCATCAAAATCAAATAATTCTCCTCTAGCACTCTACAGCTTGAATGGTTATATGTGAACACAAACAATTAATGAAAATATGAAAATCTGTGTGACAACACTTAATATTAACAGTTACCACCTACGTGAAGACCTTGAAGAGTGGAAACAAGAGGTCACAGGCACAGGTTATCATGTCGATGTCAGCTCACACTTCTCAGGCAAGCTCAGAAATGTCTTTTCTTTCACAATCTCAGTTATCTTTCTCTACTTTAACACAACATCAGCAGCAGTCCAAAGAGACATGTTATCTTCCCTCTCTCACTGATCTGCCTGCTACAGAGATCCCTATGAAGGTACAGTACTGCTACTGATGGAAGATTTTATATTTTCCCAAATGTAGGTCATGGTCAGAAGTATCCTATGCACTAATCACAGGTTGCCCACCACCTGCCTGTTGCCTTAATAAACAAATCAACAGAAAAGATCAGAATGGCATAAAAGAAAATAGGTCTTGCACAGTTTAGTTTAAAGCAAAGGCAGTATCCACAGGATACCCCAAAATTTAAGTCCTCACTAACACCAGCCCCGGGTGAATTTCCACATTATTCCTTTGCTGAAGAATACTTCTGCAACCAGAATTTAAGACCAACATACTTGCAGGTATTTCATGACAAACCTATATGAGTGAAAGCTCTCTGAGGCCTGGTGGGACACACCACTTCCTCTCACCAAGTGTGTGTCCACACCAGGCTTTTCTTGCTCACATGTTTATTGAAGAATGCATATATATATAAACTCCTTTAATAAAGGGAAGGGAGCAAGTCTTCACTCTCCTTCTCTCTCTCTCAGAAACAAACAAACACATAATTACACTCTTCACTCAGTGCAATATAAAAAATTATCTCTAGGAGAAAAATATTTATATTCTCTTTAGCTTGTAGCTACTAAGTGAATGCAGAGCCAAATTCTGAGAGAAGCTAAGCCCCAACCAGTTAGGGGAGCAAAGGAGAATCAGTCCTTGGAGCCATGTGGTCTTGGCAGCTGCTTGATACTGGCACTCAAACACAATAGTTTCACTCTTCTCACTGGCACAGACACTTTCCCATAGCACTAATAACCACCACAGTTGACTGGTCAGAGCTCAGCAATGTTCCGGTCAGCATGTCCAGCAGCGTGTGATCTATGACCTTACTCTAATGAAAAAATTACAAAAAGATAATGGTAATAAATAAAAAAAAGAATAGCTGCAAGAAGTGTAAAACATCTTCAGCAGCAGCTTACATTAACCCTAAGAGTGTCCTGCCAACCCAAGCACAGCAGGGTCAGTGTGCTGGTGGCTTGCTGGAGTTCTCTTGGGTCTGGTAGCGAGGCTTGCCCAGGGAGAAGGGCAGGTACTTATACTTGATCATATGCTGCAAACAAGGAAAGGAAATGTCAAGGACTTACTTTCTGAAGGGAACAAGTTAAGGAAAATTTTATAATCTCAATCTCGAGGTGTTTTCTGCGGGAATATAGGCAATAATATATACTAAATTTCAATCATGTTTTTTAGATGAAAGCATGCAAAGGAAACTTAAATATTTTTCAGTTGTGACTATTTTACAGAACCAGGCACAGAAACACTAAAATATTCCAATCTTGACTTACTTTTTTTACAAAAAGCAGGCTAGGAAAAGCTCATCATAAGTTCTGAGCTGCCTCTTATATTGAGAAAGGAATCTATCCATGTATCTTTATACCAGGCAAACAATCTCACAATGGGTGGCTCAAGCAAAACACCACACACCCATACACACATCATTCAGCCTATTGCTGGAAAGACATTTGCTCATATTCTTAAAAATTTCTGTGCTTCCCTCTCTATTTCAAAAGGCTTTATTTAAATTGCGACAAGTTTTTAAGGTGTTTTTATGGTTCTAGAGGCAAATTGACAAGATTCCTACATTATTATTAACTGGAAAAACTCTCTTAAATATCCCACTTATAATTCTTGTGGCCTTAGAAAATAGTGATGGTGGGAGAGCAAAGGGTTTCTGAATGTGGACCACAGTCTTGAGGACCACTCAGAAGCTTGGGGGGTATGGCAAAGTGGCCACATACTTGTGTAGATAAACATGTTATCTATTCTAACATTACTAGATCTCTTCACTAAAACTCTATCTTAGAGTTAATTGATAATTAGAATATTCATCAAAATAATCACACATCCTTGAATCTAAATGAACCTACATGAGCACTGGCTACCGATATTCATAGGCTGGGAAAGCTCACCTTGATCTGTCTCTTCATGGTGATACAGAACAGCGTGATAAAGTACATGACAAGGATAGGCCAGAAAACAGGGACATTAAACACCTGAAATGGAACAAAAGGTAAAACAAGGATATTCAATTACTATAAGTAGTAGTAGTAGAAGTAGTAATTGCAGAATTAGTAATCATATTAATGGTAGTTGTAGCAGTAGTAACAACACAGTCTGGCCATAACAAGCACCTGGAAGAATGTGCAAAAGAAGGCCACCAGAGTCGACTTGGTGACGCTGTACCAGAACTTGAATTCCGGGAGCCGCCTCATGAAGGGACGAAACTCCTCATTAACCTTGGTGGGCAGCCCCGGCCCATCATCAACTGTGGAGGCAAGGCAGTGTGTCAACAGAATGCAAATGGTCTCTTGCATCAATGAATAGTGACCACAAGGAAATCAAGCTCATCTACCCATGTTTTGGAAAAGTAAAACATTTTTATCACTGACATTAAATAAAGGTGATCTCTTACATGAACAAACAGTAATAGTAAGGAAAACAAGCTCATCTACTGATTTGGAGATATAAGACACCTTAAAATGAAATGATACGAAGGTCATGAGAATGTTCTAAAGAGTTAAATAGCTAAATGGGTGGTAAGACGCAAAGCAAGGAATGAACAGATTATGAACAATAGCATGTAATTAATATCTAAACATCAACTAGCAAAAAAAAACCAAGTGACTCACCACGATATCCTTGTATATAAAGTGTAATACATAAATTATGAGATGAAAAACACACAGAGAAATACCAAATAAATTCATTGTAAACTAAATACTGTAATTCAAGTCTACAAACACAAGTCAATCAAAAGGAAATATGTATAAAAATACATACCCATAAATACCAAAGAAAAATTAGATCAACTTCAACAAAAAAAAAAGATAATAGTGTAGTAACAATCTTACCATCATCATGTGAAAATGCAGGATCAATCTTGGGAGTGAGGAAGGCAAGGAAGAGGTTGAGGTGGTAGATACCAAGGGCGTAGCAGACAATGTACCAGCCCTGCCGCAGCATAATGCGCACCATGAAGCCGAAGATGAGTGCCAGCGTGAAGGCCCAGCGCGAGGCTGTGTGAGGTGTCCATTTGTCTAGGTAGTGTTGGTACAGCTGCACAACAAAACCCAGGGGGAGAAACAGGCACTGGTATTACATATTTATACCTGCCATCAGCCATCAGCCATCATAAGTTGTCTTTTTGTTTAATGAATTGATTTTTCCTTAACTTTAATTCCATCAGATCACACACAGACAGTAGTGTCATTTACATTCATCTTGGTCATTACAAGCATCACTGTAATTTCATCTATCATCTTTACTCTCCCTTACTATTGCCATTACCATACAGGATGATCATCATGATCATCAACATCACTATTACTGTCGGCCTCATTGTCACCATCACTGCATGTACATTATCAACATCATCTTCCTAAATAAAAGGTCTCCATTATTATAAATCAATTATACAGCTTCCCTTATGTTCACAATATATGACTGATCTCAATTTACAAACTAATGATTTACGGAAAGTTTCCGGGCATTATAATTCATTTAGATTTCATTTCACATGTTTCCAGTTAAGAAGCTACATTGGGTACAAGCTCCCTTACAAATACAAGACTATTAATCTACTACAGCATCAACTCACCATGTACAGATACTGTGGTGAAAAGGACCCCCGCTTCCCATGGTCCTTATAATCATGAGATACAAACTGGCGACGCATAATTACTGTCTCTATCTTTACCATCAGAGGAAAAACTTAATGGCTAGGTAGTGATTCAAAACAAATGCAAAATATTTATGTCACTAGCACTTTTAGCAGTCACCACTGTTGTGTCCTAAGAAGCACTGATCCTCTCAGTCATTCAGGGATCAATGGTCAATGATTTGGGTCATCTCCTGTTATCAGCTGAGAATAACAAAGATTACAGCCAAGATTCTCCCTAAATCTGACCTCCACACTGTCTTCCTTCACTGAAAAACTGTTATGCTTATTTCTCTCTTGTCTTTTTCCTTAGTGGTGCAAAAACATTCATCTTATTAAAAGGCAAAGTTCTAAAAATGACATGTTCTTTATTCAAAACCCAACCATTTCATCTTTCATTGGTATCAGTAGAAATAGAGAAAAAATCACCACAAAAAGTGATGCTATCAGATAATGCAGCAACTCTCTAGTATTAGAAATTTGTTAGATAAATATTTAGTACTAATTTTCAACCATATTTCTCCTTGGCTTATCACACCTTGAGGCAGATAGAGAGCAAGGTCATTCAACTGATCTTTGGCCTAGACTTGGCATAACACTAAAAGAACCTTGTGGTGCCACTAACAACACCATCAGGTTTAAAGCATTATAGGCAGATGAATATTTCATTCCCATGTAAGAGAGAGAGAGAGAGAGAGAGAGAGAGAGAGAGAGAGAGAGAGAGAGAGAGAGAGAGAGAGAGAGAGAGAGAGAGAGAGAGAGAGAGAGCATATAATATAATCATGACACTGCCATGCATCGTGCGATAATCAAGTTTAGAGGGATTGGCCTCATTTATGCAACATGAATAATTATTGTATAACACTGAAAGAAAAGTAGAGGAAAAGCAGAAAATTTCATTATTCCCAAAAATATTGTGTTACTTTAAAAGAAAAACAAATAATAAAGAAAATCTGAAAATAATATTCCAGCAGGTATCATAGAGTGTTATCACCACACTTTTTTTGTCAAGGCAGATATTGATAGGGTGCCAAACAGCTGATTCCTTGTATATAACAGCCCATATCTGATCAAAAACACACTCATAAGCACATTAGCACACACACACACACACACACACACACACACACACACACACACACACACACACCCACACAGAGCTGTCAGTCTCCATATGACACTACACAAAACACCACAACCTCCTTCCACCAGAGAATTAATTCCTCACATCACTTGCTCCACTGCTTACCCATAAACCAAACAATTACAATATACTGTAAACTAAAGTACCGGACAAGTGAAATAAAAATCACACCAAATTAATGGGAACCTTTCAAAGAAGATAAGATAAAACTATGAGTACAGATGACAGGTGGGGCCAAGAATGCATGCTTCATACTGAGACTGCAATGAGTACACATGACAGCCCCTTTTAGCTTCCCTTATGTTCTTATGTTCTAATTGTTAACTGGTGGAGAGGCTGGTTACTTACTCTGCTGATGCTGGTGCTTATTCTCTGGATGAGGCCGGCCTGTGCTATAGGCTCATTGGCCTCCAGCACATCTTGCATCATCCTGGCCATAGAGGAGAAAAGAAACACTATTAAAACATATCTGTGGAGAAAAGAAACACTATTAAAACATATCTATGATTCCCCTTAATCTTCCACTTTTATGCACCTCATCTAGAGATTCTACTGTAATTAAAAGAAACTCCATCAAATATGTTCATAATACCCTTCAAGATTCCACTCTATGTATCTTGTCTAAATGACTCAAACAAACACAATAAAAAAAACATGTCTTCTGTGCCCGAAGACCTATTTTTTCTACTCTTTCTTTATAAAGATCATGCTTATAGATTCTATAAATCTAAAAACTTTAGATCACACTAATATTATATTAATAATATCAATAAGGTATGGAAACAATCATGCAAATGAGAGACTACCCAGAATACAAAACAGCATTTTTCTGGCCTCTTATTGGATGATATAGCAAACAAAGATAACACAGCTCTCACGTTTTGCAAGCTAACAGTGCTATTATGATCTTACAAACCCATATCTCTGTACCCATTACTAGGAATACTAAACTAAGTAAGATAATACCAGAAAAATCCTGCCTCTATGTATCTTCTTCCCTCCTAACATTATAATTATAATCATTCATTCCATTACATCTTTGTCCAGAATTCTGTAATAAAATGCCTTAGCCTTGTTAGTGACAAGATAGGTAGGAATTCATTGTATTTATATATGCAAATATAATCTGATGCAACATCTCTAACTAAAATGGTGCACAGAAATGTTGACACAGCTTAACCTTCAACAAGGAGTTGCATGTGTTTATATATATATAACTAGGCATTTCAAATGTTATTCTATCCATAGGATGTTCCATTCATGTAAAAAGATGTGGCGTACTTAAATGTGAGTTTCACCACTATACGTTATTTTTAAATGATGTTTATAAGTTTTTGTGGCAAGCGGTCAGCTGGTTTACTTTTATTTACATAATGTTCTTTTCACATGCAAAAATTTTTCTGATCCCTCCAACTGCTAATTTCGTTCAATGGTCTTGTCCGCCCATATATGGAGTACAATTCCCATATATGCAGGGATTCTACTGACATAGTTTTGTTAAATAGGGTGGAATCAAAACCTTTCCATTTCATTAACTCCTCTCCTCTGACTGACTCTTCAGCCTTTTTTCTCACCACTGGAATGTTGTACCTCATGCTATCTTCTGTCGTTATTTTCATGCTAACTGCATGCCTCCCCTCCTTCTTTGGCCTTGATGCACAAGGCCTTCTTCCTCTCACCCCTATTCTCTCTAACTCTCTAATGCAAAAGTAAACCAGTACTCTCAATCATTCACACCTTCCTCTGGTGAAACTGTTTCTGTATTTCCAACTTCCTATGACTTGACTTTATCTATGAAAGAAGTTTCAAGATATTTATTCCTTTCTTCTGGCTAACTCTCCCAGACCTGCAAGGGGACTGGCAACCAAGTGAGCCTTGTGGCTTTATTTTAACCTTGGCAAACTTTCCTCTTAAAAAAAAAAGAAAAAAAAAAAGAAAAAAAAAAAACTTTATAGTCTCTTACCTACATCAAGTTATTTCTTAACTAATTTTGTAGCCTGATAAAAGATTAAATTAACCCATCATCCCTTTATTTTTCACATTGATGGAAAAACATTCCACAGTTCAGTGACTCGGCAAAAATTAAGGATGATCTAAGAGTACAGGAGTTAATCAAGACCTTAAATGACATTCTAAAACATTTAGATTCTTAATTTAAATCACGACTCTTCAATACAATATCAAAAAAACATTTAAGCTGTGTTATTAATATAATGCAGCAATAAGACCAAAATTCTGCTCTCAATATAATGTCCATATTGCCTTCCAGATCCTTCCAGCATCCCTCAATATGTCCTACAATTCTTTTGCTTATTAAACCCTCAATTTTGAAAGCAAATAGGACATCAGGGAAATTTTACATTACTCACTTTATAACTGAAGATAAGACCTAACATCTCTTTAATCACAACATCCTTACATCCTTTCAGATCCTCTACCATCCTTCACATCATCCCTACAATCCTTCAGCTCATTAAATTCTCAATAAGGAAACAAATATGACACCAACGACATTTATGACACAATTCAAAGCCAAAGATGATTATGGCACTTCAAGACAAAGACAATTAAGATATACAGTCACATTTAACCAAAGGTATCTTATCAGCCCCATAATTAAAACAAAATAATAAAAAGACACCAGGAAAACATTTGTCATCACCATTCATAACATATTGTCCTCTCATCCTCCCAGATCCTACCAGCATCTTTAATAACATCTGCAACACCTATGTCCATTAAACTATGACCCAGAACCGTCATAAAAGATATATATGCCACGACTGACCACATAAATAAGAGCACCTCAGAACAAATAAGGAGACAGCATACTATCATTACGGCTTTTATCATCCTAACATCACCATTAACGTGTTACCATACGATCCTATGGGCCACTAAATCTTCCCCTAGAACTCTTAAACAGGATATACGGGACACACACGGCATAGTACAGGTCAAGTAAACATTGTGACACATCCTGACATCACCTCGTCCCCGTCCCCAGCTGGAGGTGTGGCTCACAGGGACCACTTACTACTGCACCTCACCACTTTACACCACACACACCACCTCCCCGGGACTCTCTCACCTCGGGGCTGTGCTGGGTGGATTCACAGTTCCAGAAAAGGGTGTAATTGCGGTGCCAGGAGCCGCGTCCACACACAGACAGACAGACACACACACAGACACACCGGAGGAATACGTGTCGCAGGAGGCATTGATGTAAACATGGAATTATTTAAGTACCCCCTTAACACTCCACAACCCGTAATTCGCTTCGTGTATTTTTTAGTGTTGCATGCCTATATTTAGCGTCCACGAGCATCCCAGAGGTGTATTTTTAGAGTAGGTTGGAGTGGCATTGCATGGGGATACCTGGCATCCGTAGAGACCAGTCACGTCATTTCCGGATGTCATGGCGGAGATCAGCTGTTTGGGTGTCGTCTGCTGGTCAGGTCACATGTCCCTCATGCCGCTCCCCAGCCTCTGCCAGCAGGTTAGCAGGGGTGGCAGGGGCCTGAGACAGTAAAACGTTGGCATGGGAAGGCATGACTTGGATTGGGTAACTTTTTATTGAGATTAGGTGCCATGTAATCCTGGTTTTCTCATTTATAGGTTCTGGCAGTAGTAACCGCGAACTAGAGGAGAGGCCAAGGATGTTATAAAAGATATCAGAAACCTTGGGACAGGATCCTTGACCATGGGAAGGAGTATATGGTGAGCTTTAGTTATTGTCAGGTTATTATTAGAAATAGGCTCATATATCATTTGATTTGGCAATTATTTACAATTGATGTGTGTCTTATCCCTTAAATACCCCAAACATGCCTCGGTACTGGTGGGAAAACGGGGGTTCGAGATGAGCGAAGGGAAATTTGGACATGATGAGACGTGTTGAAAGCAGAACAGGTTTCGCCACATACTAATCAAAGATAATCTAACCCCACCACCTCTCTAACCCATTTAGGTACACTTGAATATGCACTCCACTGCTATTGTGACACTGAATACCCTTGTGTGTAGTCAGGCGGCTGCTGCATCCACCATGGTATTATTCTATCCATTCAACAAACTCATCTTATCACTTAGAGCTTGTCATTTTGAGTAATTTGAACTCAAACATACCCGTCACAAATTGCTTATAATGCCGACAGCAGGTCTTAAAGTGTAGGAAAGGACGGCATTCTGCACTGACGCACCAACATGTTTTACCCTGGCCTGGAGTAAAGAGGTCAACAAAATAAATAAATAAAAGAAAAAGAAACATGATGATAATGCATCTGTGGGTTTTCAAAAGGTTAGGGTAGGTTGGGTGTTAGCCTAAGTTTGGTTTAATCTTTCTTTTATTGCAAAATCGTGTTTTCAGTTGAGTACTTTACTGACAGCCCTCATAGGCTCAATGAAGGTGATACAAGTGAGTATGTGTCATTCCATACTGGAAACTGACATACAGTACTGACTCACCCACTGCTGATTGAGCCAGTGGTTGACAGTAAGTGCAGAGCTCATTGGACTTGGAAAAAATCCAAAACACTGCAAACTCCTGTAACTATTACTGCCATGTCAGACTGATCCCCAGAAATACTTTTACATTTATGGCAAGGCTTACATAATATGTATACAAGTTTTGTTGTTACACATGACACAAACTTATAAGAAATCACCAATGTTCTCTGTTCTTTCAGATCTTGTATAAGAGGGAATGAGGGAAGACAATGTCGATGAGAAGATACCTCCTGCACATCAGTTACTGTGGCTCCAGGCTACGGTTAGTGATGGCCAAACACAGGTTTTGCAGCTGCTAATGGTGACCAACTCACTGGTTTATTCAATAATTTTAAAAGGTGAATGCGAAGAGATGCTCCTTGCCCGTGCTAATATTTGCACAATCACACTTCATGTTATAGCTGTCTTGTTACTTGACAGAGAGCCACCTGGTAATAAGTATGTAAAATTTCCTTGTTCTCATGCTTGAAAAGTGTCAAATAGTTAGACATTTGGTCATAATCTTTACAAAAAATGTTTTTTTAGAGCACAATCAAGATTCTTGTTTTTTGTACGCATAATTTTTTGAGTGCAAATGTATGCCATATGTTTACAAAGGCATTTTCTCTTGTTTTCTCTCGTCATATACTGTATCTGTGAATAGCATCTCTTCATGTTTATTGTTAAGAACACTTTAATAATTTTTGTAGATAGTGCATGACTATTGTTATATGACTCATCCAGCACTAGGAGTGTTTGGAAACTACTGCATCTTTTTTTAAGAAATTGCAAGTCTTGCGTAGAAATTCATGAAAAAGTAAAGTTGAGATATATGAATTCACAGAACTGACTACCGTGAAGCCAAACCTTGAAGGCAAATGCCTTCAAGCAAAATTTACCAAAGCAAAATCCACAAATATTTATCTCTTATGAAGTTGTGATGAAGAGTAGAGCTAAAATACAGAATGAAGACCATCCTGTGTTGCAACAATACTATGGATGGTGACAATGGTAGTGTTGGTCTCCTCAGTGGTGTCCAGAAGCAGAGAGAGGAGCACGAGGCTAAGTTTGTCAGCGTTGGTGGTCTTGTGGAGAAGGGGCTGCAGCGCCTCAGGCCAGAGAGCAATATTGCACAGCTGTACTTCTCCAGCCGCACTGACACTGGTGAGTGCCTGCTGTTGTACTAATCCTCAATAACACAGAGGCTAAACACATGTTTTTATCAATCATTTACTCTCTTGTTTTTTGACAGGAGAGAGTTGTCGTAGTTTTGGCTTTATGCAGATTCTGCACTCTGCTCATCATTGACTAAGCCATAAAGGAAATAAAAATTGTTATTGTATGTAGTGAAAGTTATTTCTCTATGCTACAAAATTTTCATGTTTTTATTTTTTATATATATATAAGCCTAAAGCAACAATAGTTTAGTGAAATCAAATGTATATTATTATGTTATAGAAATAACTATTGATCTCATTTGTATAATATGTCCAACATAATCAATGTTACATTGATAAACTATACATTGATGAGTAGACTGCCTGTCACTCATTCAGTACAACACAGTGGGTCTCCACAAAATATTTTCTTAGAAATTGTGGATAAACATAGAATAACTTGGAAATCTTTTGCAGGTGTTCATGCTGTGTGTAACACAGCCCATGTGGATTTGTCCTGTCAAAGTGAAGGGTTATATTATGAGCCTAGCACTGTCACGAACACGCTAAATCGCTTCTTTAAAAAAATTAATGCTGAAATTAGGTAAGATGTTTAAATGATGGGAAATTTACTGAAGCTAGGTTTCCTGTTTTTGTTTTTTGTTTTTGTATTTCACAATGTATTTTAAGTATTTTTAGTATTATTAGGTGTTTGTTTTTGTGCTTATGTATTTTAGTGAGGAATTATTATAGATGGCAGTAGATGTAGAAGAGTTAACAAGTAGCCAGATAAGACAGGTGTGACAGATTGGTTGACTGCTACCTATCTATGAAGTGCTTATGACTAATTGTACATCAATGTCTGGATTGCTGTGCTCATCAGCATCTGCAACATTTGTGATGCTCCTTTCCAGGCATACCTTCAAAATTCCAAAGTGTTGTATGTACCACTCTATTCTCTTTGGTGTATCTTTCCATTCTGTCTCCCAGGGACACCGGTGGTGGTTTTCCTCATATTTACCACCCTCTATTCAACTTCCTAAACATCCACTGCTGCAGCCTCCTGTCTTGCTACAGAGTCCACAAGACCACTCTGGTGCCATCCACCTTCCATGCACGCTACGATGCAGTGTCCCGGAGGTATCTCTATCGCTTGGCAGTGACTCCTGAACCTCCAAGTAGTGGTCTCGCTGTCCTGGAACAGTTCATGCCTGTTGCTGAGATAGGAAAACTCTATCTTGTCAGGTGATTGAATTGTTTATTGTTCATAGTAATGTTTCTCTCTTCTAACTATAAAAATTTTATGATCAGTAAGATAATTCACATTTTGTATGATTATTGTGACAAATGTTTCTTAGTTATTGAATGAGTGAAATGGTGTGACAGTAGATATTTTTTAAGTCCATGTAACTTAACATCAATGCAGAATATTTTCATATGTTATGGTATCAACTTGCAAAACAAGAAAAAACTTGTACAACAGAGGAAGGAAGAATCTTTACAGCTCATGAACTTTTAAATGTTGTACAGTCATATATGAGTAATATTATGGTCAACAACAAAATGTTGTACCATTATACTCTACATATCAAAGTGAAGTTTTCCATCACTTTGCACACTACTCATGACAGCCTCCTCTACAGACCTCCCTTCAATGCTGAACGGCTGGAGCCCGTCTGCCGCCTGCTGGAGGGAGTACATGACTTTGCCTCCTTTGCCAATGTGCAGGGTAGAGGCAGCATCCCAAGGGAAACTCTGCGAAAAATACATAGTGTAAGGGAGTAGAGGAAGTATATCAGAAACTTAAGGAGCATCCATTTCATTAGGTAGTGTTTGGATGACAGTTCTTCTTTTGATACTGATGCCAATACTGATTAGGGAGCACCACATACATAATAAATGTGTTTTCAGGTCACCGTGACACCTGGCCAACCATTACTGGATCCAAGCCATGATCCCCTGTATTCTCAGCTTCAGTTTTGGGATGTGACTGTACATGCGAAATCCTTCCTCTACAGACAGGTTGGCTATGCTGCTGTAGTCTCAGAATGACTTGTCTCTGTCTCTGCCAGTTTACATACTTGTGTTGTCATGAGCAATATCAATAGTTTTCTGGGTGTTGGTGTATTGCAGGTGCGGCGGACAGTTGGAGTGTTGGTGGGTGTGGCACAGGGACGCCTCAGCCTGGAGGACGTGCAATACTTGCTGGACCACCCATCAGAGAGAAACTGGAACTCAAAAGCTACAGTATCTCCCCCTGATGGTCTCTTCCTCCTGGACGTGGAGTACCCTCCTCATGTGTTTGCTGAGGAAGGAGAGGACCCAGGCCAGCCCACATAGGAGTGAGTGAGTGGTATAACTTATTATGCTGGGTGATGAAAATCTAGTATATAGTTAAGTGACATTTTCACTGTCTTTAGATTGTTTTATTATTTTATTTTTTGCATAACTCATATCCAATGTATCTGAAAGATGCTACTTCATGAAGAAAAGATTTATGAAAATCCATTTGAGAGATATGCATTAATGATATCTTTCTTTTCCAGATGATAGATGAGTAGTAGCTCTCCTCCTATGCTCATTAATAAAGGTGTCTAATGTACTGTGGTGCTGATATTAACCTTAACATAAAACAAGATCTCTGTTAATTGTGTATTGTGAAGATGTATAACCCTCAAACCACACTGTGCATCTAACAAAGGCGCTGGTTACCATTACTGTTGCAATTGTGTTATTCTGAGCACCATGTCGAGTTTGGCGCAGCAGCTGAGTGCCAAACGAGGGTCTCTGCGGCACACACAGACACAGGTCACCACTCCTGATGGCCACTCCAGGCTGGAGGAACTCTTCTCAGATGGCACATGCAAGGTGACCTCTGTGTCCTCCAGCAATCCAGGGTTTGTGGTGGACACCAAACCTGATCTTCGCTACACCTTCATCCTGAACAAGGTCATCCTTGGTTCCCAGGATGTGGCTCATGACCTAGATATTCTTACCAACAACAAGGTCACTCACATCCTGAATGTGGCTACAGGAGTCATCAACCTCTTTGAAGGATGGTTCACCTACAAGACCAAAGAAGCTTTTGACACACCCTCCTTTCGCATCCTTGACATACTGGACGAGTGCTGTGACTATATCCACTCAGCAGTGGTGTCTGGGGGCTGTGTGTTGGTGCACTGCAATGCTGGGGTGTCCCGTGCTGCCTCCATAGTGATGGCTTACCTCATGAGGCACTACGGCATGAGCTTTGATGAGGCATTCAGGTTTGTCAAGTCTAAGCGGTCATTTGTACGCCCCAATGAAGGGTTTGTCAAGCAGCTCAAGGAATATGAAGCAGTCCTGGCAAATGTGTAATTTTGTCATTAATGATAATTGTGGAAGGTTGCTTAGTGATAAGTAATACATTATTTATGCATGGCAAGAGTCTTATGAAATAGCTCTCCTAATTTTCCCAAACTTGAAGCTATTTGGTTTATTCAAACATACTATATGTCATCAAAAGACTGAAAGAATTGAGATTATTGTAAGGATTGATTTGTTGAATGTTCTGGCTTTTGCTACATATACTTAACTCATAGACTCTATTACATTGTATTGGCTGCTTCTAGTTTTATTACTAGTGTTACTATGTAGTCACTGTTAAAATATTACCACTATTTTTAATATGAATCCATATCTCTACATCTGATATAGATCCTCTGCAAAAGCAAGTGGACCAGACTTAATATGACATTATTGTGGCATTAGGAAACATATTCATTCTCAGTTGCTCTGGCAATTTTATTCAATATTTTTTTACAGTATACTGGGAATACAGTGGCAGTATTCTGTAGACATACCATCATTCTTACTATAAGAGAAGTTGTAGTAATAATAATATGATTATCCAGATGCCTTGCATGATGCAGCACATTAATATATATGTTCTATTCATTAATGACTATTATATATACAATACAAATATTGCATAAAGATGCCTCAAGGAAGGTTATATCAGAAACACTAATTATGCAATCCTTGACTTGGAATAGAATTTGAACATTAAGACTAACATGTCTCTAACCTAACTCTGACCAAATTTATATCAGGTTTCTGTCTGTCTCACAAAGCTATTTTCATTACACAAATTGATATTTTTTTGACTTACTGTAGACTACTGTGACACATCATATTGGGTACTGTGAAGCTCCTCAGCCTGTTGTAGCTTTGGTGATAGTGAAATGTAACTAACTTTGAGTGTTACTAAGAAAGTAAGAGCAGAACAGAATAGTAATTCCTCATTTAGTGATGGACACAAATAAAGGTGCCAAAGAACTTTCCAGTACAAGCGATGAATCTAAAATTTGTTCATCCTACTAAGGAGTTTCATATCACTTTTCTCCCTGTCATGTGCTGTGTGTATGGTACTTGAAATATGCCTTGACTGGTACCTGTCACCTCCAGGCTTTCAATGGACTATTAAGGCAACTTCATTGGCATTAGTGTTAAGAGATAATATGTATAATGTTTAAATATCACATGTAACTATAAGCACATCTGTGGCAGACAAACAAGTAGGTGTAAGTGAAGATGTCACAACTGTAATGGAGATTTTTTTGCTTTGATTTTATTTTCTTGTAGCGTATCTTTGTTCAATAGCTTTTGATTTATTACACATATTCATACACTTCTCTTTGGTACAGTACTGGAGCCTTAACTTTTGATAAGATATGAAGAACATTTTTAAATGAATCACAGTACTATGTACTTATCATAAGGAAAAACAACTCTATGTCTTTAAGCTCAATATCTCATCTCAAGTTACTGTATTGCATTTTTGCCTGAATTTGTAACATTGTTTGCTATAATGTAATGTTTGTGAATCCCCATCACCACTTGAAGGGCAGAAATAGGAGACAAGGTTAGATGGATACCCAGCCCAGCATCACTCTTGAGTAGAATGTAGAAGGTAGAGAAAGGAAAAGTGTGGAATCATCTTCTGACTCTTAGAATGGTGATGAGGAATTGTTTCTTCTAATTTCTAGGTGTTTTATTTTTTTCCAATTACTATAAGCAGCTATTCTATAGTTATGATTTTATACTTTCTTATGATTTTTATATACTTTCCTCAGGTGCTCTAATTTTGTATCTTTCATTTTTATTCATGAATCTTTTTTTTAAACTTTAAAGCCCCATGACATATTTTGTTCCATTGATTTTATGCATGAAAATTCTTGTGATAACATTTCAAAATTACCCCATGATATTAAATTCCACATTTCATGCACTGCTCAATCTTTAGCAACGCTTAACACATTTCTTTGACATACATATGCATCATTAATGGCCTGTTTCTGTGCTGCCTATTTACTGCTCAGCATTAATTCATTCCGTCCATTTTTTGTGCTTGTGGGGCCTCTGTAGCAAGAGTGTTCTGTACCTGCAAGGCTGTTATCTGCTGATGTACCACCAGAGCTGTGTGACTCACGCCTTCCCCTCATACACTCAACTTAGATCACAGTAATAAGTTAAGGTGATGATTTTTGTACATGAACATCTCTCCTTAACCTTTTGACTGCTATAGCTCCTCCCCCAAGCTTCTAAAATGGTTTGTGGCAGGTTTATATTAATATTGAAAGATGCCATTGATAGTAAAAAGGAGCTGTTAATTAGTTAGAGTCTTTCAGTGCCTGTAGTAGAATCCTTTGTTCAGTAAAATCATGGTCACATTGTCTTTAGTGGTCAAAATGTTAAGCAGTCTGTTCACTTCAACTTGATGAGAAAGCTCTGCTTTCTTGTGTCTAATGTTGGAATTTTGTTTGTTACTTTATAAGCTTGATCTCTGTGCCCTTCCTCATCCTTTCTGTAAATGGTTTAGTGAGGAAAATGTACTTGACTGGGAGAAGACAGGTGGGATTCTCACAAAGGTCAAAGTAAACATCAATTGGATAAGTAGCCGAGAGTTCCACATATGTCAAGGAAAATTAATAATTGTGTTTTATCTCAAATAATCCCAATCTTTATTGTAGCCATGAGTGTGTTGAAGGAAAATGCAGTTATTAATGAAACTGGTTAATGCAATGACTGATGAATTATTTCACCCCATAGTGGTACCAGATTTGTTTGCAACAGTGGTGAGTTACTGATAGTCATAGAGGAAGTGTAATGATTATTATAGTATAGAAATCAAGTGGTGGTACTAAAATGGTGGGTTATTGGTGTAGTATAGTGGCATTGCAGTGATAATAATATGTAGTAGTCAATACAGTGTAGTACTAGGTTGTTGGTGTAGCCGTTGGTGTGGTAGTGGTATCTGCCTATAACAGTCAATGCAGTAGTAGGTTGTTAGTGTATGTTATTGGCATGGTGGTGGTATACAGTAGTGGTTGCATATTTTAGAGGGTGTGTGTGTATGTTACGGGGGAAGTATCACACACACACACACTTTTTTTTTTTTTTTTTTTTTTACTTTCAATGGTGGCGTGTGTGTTACTGGGCAAGTAACGCACACACACACACACACACACAGACACACACACACACACACACACACACGCACACACACACACACACAATTTGTTTTCTTCTTTCGACGGTGGTGTGTGTGTGTGTGTGTGTGTGAATATGTTACGGGGGAAATAACACACGCACACACACACTCTCTCTCTCTCTCTCTCTCTCTCTCTCTC
>CM035187.1:10307018-10320724 GCA_020233015.1 Callinectes sapidus | reverse complement strand
GAGAGAGAGAGAGAGAGAGAGAGAGAGAGAGAGAGAGAGAGAGAGAATTATTTTTTGATGTCTAGAACACAAAATGAAGACTCCTGCCTGCCGGAAACAATTACAAAAAATCCATAGATCTAAGAAAAATCTCCAGATTTGAGGAAAAAATCCCTAGATTTGTGTTGTTTGCATACAACCAATGATATATAATCTTAATTGAACCATACCTAAGCCAACACCTACTCTATGTACACTAGTGAAAACCCATTGATGCACTCTAATTAAACGAAACCTTTGCTAACATCTAACCTACTCTAGTTTGCTGATCTCAGGAGAGGGGCTTCGGCTAAAATCTTGAATAATTTCAAATACAAAATGCGGCGGGCGGAAAGTGTATAGAAAAAAATAATAGATAGATAAAAAGTATTTTAGAATAATGTATACTTCTTTCATATCTACTCCTTTTTTGTGTATGTCAGACTGATAGCTTTCTTCATTAATAACTATAAGTAAAATCAAGTAAGACATGTTTTACTTTATTTCTTGATGTAGTAGTTTTCTGTAGCAGCGAATGCCGGGTTGTTGTTTTGGCTGCGGCCTGCTGCTGCTGCGTGTGTAGTGAGGCTGTTTGTTGTGAGTGGCGCCACGACTTGATAGCAAACTGCCTCGTGTATTACTGTCTTCTTAAGGACTGGTTCAAAGTAGTGTGTGCGACTGACGTGCTGGTATTGGTGATGTGATGTGATGTGTGAGTGGTGAGGGAGACAGAGAGAGAGAGAGAGCTTGAGGTAGTAAGTGAGGCAGGTGAAGGAAGGTTGGAGGGAGGCGTGTGAGTCCCTCCTGTCTGTGGTGTTGCAGCTTTACATCACCTGCTGAGCCATGGATGTCGGGGAACTTCTCTCCTTCAAGGTATTTGAAGTCTTTGTTGTTATAGCTGCAGAAGAAGAGTACCATCCACCTGTTGTGGTTATTTACACTTTAGATGTCAGTTAAGTTTTCCATTATAGGAAATGTTGTTAGGCTGTATTTTTTGGTTGTGCCTATTTTATTTTGTGTGCAGGATGTAATGTTCCTAGATTATACGTTCTTGTTTTCAAGTCTGTAATTTTTCCATTACAGTGCATAGCATTAGTTTTGGGGTTGTGAGCTAGAAGGGCCTATGTCAAAAAAGTGGCAGATTGTAGATAAGCACACCACCAAACTAGAAATTTATTAGTCCATCAGTGATATCTTGGCTATTGTCCTCCACGCGTCCAGAGAACAACACTAGCACTCATTTGCTCTGATTACCTAATTTCTAACTAAAGAATGCAATATTTCAAATGCATTTTTCTGGAAACATTGATTTCTGGCATTGGCTCTTCTAGTTCTCAGCCCTAAAGTTAATATTTGTTAAGCATATTAAAATTTCCAAGGTCTGTACAAAGCTTCACTTGGGTGATATTTATAATTGGCCTTGTTAGAAGCACATGGCACAACTACATGTTGTGGTAGTATACGGTACCCACTTTACTTTATGTTTATGAAATCTTTTTCATGCCCTCAGCTAATATGGACTCATATTGGGCTGAAAATAGTTAAATTTGGTTAGGTTAGGTTATATTAGATTAGATTAAGGTTGCTTTAGTTTTATTGTTTGGGGAAACTGAGATAGACCAAATTTAGTATTTCCTTTAAGTCTAAAGAGACAAATGGCAAATTTGGCTAATGAAGAACCTGTTGTAAATTCGTACCCTTTTTTTCAAGTTAGTTTTAATGTGGTAGCCCATGTTGTAAGCTTTGATTCTAATGTGGTGTACTTCACTGTCAGCCTGAGATGGCAGTGAAGCGTGGGCCGGAGGAAGAGGAGGAAGAACGAGAGCGGCCAGGGAGGAAGAGGAGTCGCCTGGAGGTGCGAGGGCTGGGGGGCCATGCAGGCTTGCCGCCCCCATCACAGCATCATCACCACCGCCATCACCACCACCACCACCACCGTGAATCACAGGACCAGCAGCAGCTGCAACAACCACAGCAACAGCAACCACAGCAAGTTCCAGTCCCCTCGCCACGAACCAAGCAGATTGTGGAAGAGAAGCTGCAGCAGCTTGATGAGCAGGAAGATCCAGAGGCAGTGAGTGTTTCTGTGTGTGTATGTGTGTGTGTGAGTGTGTGTGTTTGGGTGCCAGAGGTTTTGCCACCTTGAGTGTTCACACCTGTGTTTTTATTATTTTTTTTATTTAAACAATCTCGGCTTTTTATGGGAATGATAGGCTAAAGGAGACCACCCAATGGAGACCTATCTGAAAGCCCACCCACTTGGGGACCGTTACCATGAGTGGACGCCCAATCTCCACTCAGACCGTAGCCAGGAATTTAATCCATGTGCTTGGAGATCCCAAGGCCTCCAGAACACAAGCGGTTCCACTGTACCACGGCAGTTTCGTTACCTATTGAGAATCTGTTGGCCACCCAGTGAATATGCTACCTACCTAAACTTTTAATTTTGTATTGAATATATCGTTATTGTCATATAATTGGGTAGTTTGCTCTTGTATACATTTGATCTTCATTGTTCATTGAATACACTGATGTTTTCATGGATGTTAAGTATTTTGAAAGCTATCAGTGTAGCTTGAGAGTTACCACTGTCAGATGCATTACAGGTGCATCCTTTACAGGAAGACTGTCTCAAGCTGCAAAATGGTTGAGCTGTGAACACCTACAGGTGGCAGAACCTCTTTATACTGTGTGTTTTACCTTATTGTGTACAGTATTACAGGATTTAGTCAAACCTGTAATGTCCCTTCATATTTATCCATATAAGTATCTGTGTATGTGTGTGATGATGAGCAGTTTAGTAAACCAAATATAGCAGAGTGGCTGGAAATATTATACATAGGAAGGTTGTGTTTCAAGTTATTTGTACTGGTAAAGCTTGAAAGAATATTAGATATATGGTATAGACATTATCAATATCACATTATCATTCATTGCATTTGAGCCATTTTGAACCAGTGACACCTTCAAACACCTCACACAAACCAGTAACATTGTAATCATTAACTATCTTGCACCTGTGTGTCTCCTGCCAGGCTGAGGGCCCCATGGATGAGTTCAAGCTGAAGAAGATGATCCTCAGCTTTGAGAAGAGAGTACTCAAGAACCAGGAGTTGAGGATTAAGTTTCCCGATGACCCACGCAAGTAAGTGTTTGTGTGTATGTGTGTGTAGTAAATAACAGGGTTTGCATTTTCATATTAATGTTATGTAATTAATGATGAATTAGTGATTCTTTTTCCTTGGCTTTTTTTTTTGTTTTGTGATTGCTGTCTGTATATTTGTCTACTGCAAATCTTCGAAGTTTGCTCACCTTGTATTGAAAATTAGTATATATTCAGAATATGAACCAAATTAGTTTTTCTATCAACACTCCTTCAGGTTCATTGAGAGTGTGAGATTGAGGTGACTGAAGTTATAAAGGAGCTGCATGACTTAACTACCCATTACTATCACTTATTATCTACCTGTCCCATTCCCCAGGTTCATGGAGTCAGAGATTGAGCTGAACGAGGCTGTAGAGGAGTTGCATGTGGTGGCGACGGTGCCAGACCTGTACCCGGCACTGGTGGAGCTTGGCACTGTGAAGACTCTGTTGTCACTGCTCAGCCACGACAACACTGACATCTCTATTGCTGTGGTGGATCTCCTGCAGGTATGTGTACAGGTGTTCTGCTTTTACCTGCTTCCTTTTTACTGTTTTTTTATGTGTGTGTGTGTATTATTGTATATTTGTCTCATTGATCTGTTTGTTCTCATGTGTACATACTTGATTTTCATTATTTTTACTTCACTTTTTTTTTTTATTATTGCTTTGTGTCACATTTTCATCTGATTATCTCAGCTATTCCTTCTTACATCATTCAGTATTACTTCTCTCATTCATCTTCCCATGCTACAGGAGATGACGGAGGTGGAGGACCGGGAGGATGAGGAGAGTGAGGGAGCAGAGGCGCTGGTGGAGGCCTTGCTGGAGGGTCAGGTGGTCACAATCTTGGTCCATAATCTTCAGCGTCTTGACGAGGCACACAAGGCGGAGGGTGATGGCGTCCACAACTCTCTTGGTGGGTAACTCAGGCCGGACTTCAATAACTCGGAGTATATTTAGATTACTTCAATGCATTTATTGGTATTATCCAACTTCATTTGCTCTTCAAGTTTGCATTTCGTAGATATCTTTCTTGCATATTAGTGATCTCTAAAATTTCCAACTGAATTCATTTACTTTTTTTGTTTGCCTAAGTTTTTTATTAAGTGTGTGAAGTTGATGTTTTTGCCATTATTTGTTGTTGTCATGAAAATCATCAGCTTAACACTACATCTCATCAAAAACACCACCACCACCACCACCACCACCACCACCACCACCACCACCACCACCACAATAACATGCCCCCAAAATGACTTGAAGAATATCATATAACCACAATAGTAATGCAAGTACATAAGTACTTCATATCATCTCCATTAGACCACCACCACCACCACAAGAACTAGATATTATTACCACAAAACCCCCACAATACTGCACATTTCTCCACCACTGCCATAGGAACTTGACATCACAATAACACTAAAGTAACCTGAAATGATGCCATACAATCCCCAAAACTTTACTTCTTCACAGGGATCATTGAGAACCTGGCTGAGGTGCGACCTGAGATGTGCACAGAGGCGGGTCCTGGTGGGCTGCTAGCGTGGCTCCTGAAGCGCCTCCGAGCCAAGCTGCCCTTCGATGCCAACAAGCTGTATGCCTCGGAGATCCTCGCTATCTGTATCCAAAACAGTGAGGAGAATCGGCGCCTGCTGGGGGAGATTGATGGCATTGATGTCCTTCTGCAGCAGCTGGCCGTGAGTAGCAGTGCTGGTGGTGGTGTATGTATGAGTGTGTTGTGTTTACTTGCAGTGTCAGTTGTACATCAGTCGTGAAATGCACTGGGAAAATCCACATGAACACCCTTCAAAAGCTCATCAATTCAGTCATAAACACCTTTGGAAGATCAACAATTTTAAATGAACATCCTTGAAAAACATACAAACTCAATGAACATATTTGAAAAAATTAACAAAAAAATCCATCAGAAACACCTTTGAAAAACCCCATTGTTCAGTCTGAAAGCACCCTTGAAAATCCATAAATCCAAAGAACACCCTTGAAGAAGCATGAAATCCTTATAACCCATAAAATTCAGTTCAGAACACCTGAGAAAAAAGTGAAAACTTCCACTGTGAGCTATTAATGAAAGTAGTTGAGGTGAGATGTTGAAATCTAGAACTACAAAGAATAGAAGTCGCAGGAAATGCAAGTTAATATATGAACTGTAGGAAACTCTTACGTAGTACACATCACCAACCAACAGCTGACTAGAACAGCAAAAGGAGGAAAAGGAAGAACCATGCCAATTACAGAGACTCACAGATCAGATACAATTTTAGCTTCATGTCATTCTTTTTCTCATTTCTGTGCAATCCTGAATTATTCTCTCCATTCTCCATGACCAGGTGTTCAAGCGACATGATCCAGCCACCAATGAGGAGCAAGAGATGATGGAGAACCTGTTTGACACCCTCTGTGCCTGCCTCATGCTCACCATCAACAGGGAGCTCTTCCTCAGGGGTGAAGGGCTGCAGCTCATGAACCTTATGCTCAGGTGAGGGAGAGAGAGAGAGAGAGAGAGAGAGAGAGAGAGAGAGAGAGAGCGAAGCTATGGAGGAGGAGAGACGGTATGTAGGTAGAGTGATTCAGTCGGTGGTGGATGACATAGAGGTTCTAGGATTATGATAAATTGTGATTGTAAATAGTAAATAGATCTTAGTTGTAAATAGTAAATTGAACTTAGTTAATAGGGATGTGTGTGTGTGTGTGTGTGTGTGTGTGTGTGTGTGTGTGTGTGTGATGTATTACTATCTGGCACAGCGTATAGTATTGACTTGTAGGACCGTAGCAACAACTAGTAGATTTATCATGTTGTCTAGGAGGTTTATAGCAATATCTTGAAGGAATATATGTAGTAGCATTTTTGAGTGCTGTAACTGATTTTTTTCCTTTTTTATGTAAGAGGGGAAGCTGGCCAAGGGTAAAAAAAATATAGAAATAAAAAAGCTCACTAATTTGCCATTCCCCTTAAAGTTCAAAAGAGTTTGCTGAAAGACAGGGACAAACATCTGGAAATCTCCCTCTTAAATAAAGTCAAGTTACAGGATTACTAGACTTGTAACAGTATCTAGCAGGGATGTAGCAGTGTCTAGCAGACCTGTAGCATCATCCAGCTCAAAGCCACACAGTAATGCTTATAGACAAAGACTTTCCTATCACCTGTCAGAGAGAAGAAGCTGTCCCGCAATGGAGCGCTGAGGGTGCTGGACCACGCACTGACAGGGCCGGAGGGTGCTGACAACTGCAATAAGTTTGTGGAGATCCTGGGTCTGCGTACCATCTTCCCTCTGTTCATGAAGACCCCTGGCAAGCATGGCAAGAAGGGACTCACCAAGGACCAGGTGTGTAGTAGAATGGGAATTAACACTTTTCCTGTGATTTGATTTATCTTCCTTGTTAACAAACCACCACCGAGATCTTTTGCCTTAACTCACTGCCATTTCAAACCATTCTATTAACTAAAGACTGTTCAATATATTCTTTTTAATGATCTTTCCTCTCTTTCTTGTTGATTTTTGTTGAGATTTCACTGTTTTAGGACTGTGTTATGGTATACATTGCAGTGAAAGAATTAAACTGCAAGATCATTTCCTTAAATTTCCATTATCATATTCATTATTCATGTAGGATGGGCAATGGCTAAGGATAACAAAAGAGCCCCATCCCTAAAAAGCCCAACAGAGTACAATCCTTAAAGAACATTGAGAAGTCTCCTCCATATTAAAGGACAATTTTCTTGGAACCTTTTATGAAGAGTTCAAGTCATAGGAAATACAGAAGCAGCCAAGGAGTCTCAGAGTTTATTTGAAAAGATCACTGTTTAATAGAGTTACAAGAACATGTTCCCAAATGTTTTGTCATCTTACTTTTTAACAGACTATTGAATAATGCTGCAGTTTTCAAAGATGCTTTCTTGATGGTGATGGTAGTTTTAATAAGAATTTTCAACATCAGTATGAAAAAAGATATCCTTGAAGACCAGATTCAACCTGACCAATGATTTCTGGGGTAATGATCTATTTAACAAGAATTCTATACCATGAGTGGGAAGGATCCATGGGAATCTGACTAAACCTGTCTGATGTTTTCTTTGGTCTTTGAGAATTACCCTGTATAAAGAACAATACATTTCAGATTACATGATACAAGTTATAATGGTGCAAGTGTTATGAAAGTAGGTTGTAGGGAGGAAAGAAGGCTTAGGATAGTGCAAGTAGAGATGGAGGAATGAATGAATGAATGTAGGGAGGAAATGATGGGAAGATAGGGAGAATATGAGGGCTTAATTGTAATAGAAGTATAAGTTTGGACAGAGTACCTATCCATGTGACATAAGGCAGGGTACTTTTCTTCACCACAGGCCAAGAGGCTAAAAGAATTGATGTAAGTGAGTGTGAATTTGAACGTTTACCAGCTTTTAGAAGGAGACAGCCATTCTGTATGTATATGCGCAGTTGTAATCATAGTGTATATATTTTAAGAAGATTGAATCAAGTTTTTAATGTCCTACTTTTTTTAATACTTAACTCTCATCACACAACACACAGCATGAAGAACACGTCATCTCCATCATCGTGTCGCTGCTGCGTAACTGCCGCCCCAACCAGCGCACCCGTCTGCTCAACAAGTTCACTGAGAATGACCATGAGAAGGTGGACCGTCTACTGGAACTCCACTTCAAGTACTTGGAGAAGGTTTTGGCCACCAACTATGCCCTGGAGGAACAAGCCAAGGTGAGACAGAGAGAGAGAGAGAGGGAGAGAGAGAGAGAGAGAGAGAGAGAGAGAGAGAGAGAGAGAGAGATGTTCTAGCTACCAACTATGTCCTGGGGAAACATACCAGGGTGTGTGTGTGCATATGTGTGTGTGTGAACTATATGTGAACATGAGATGATGAGATATTACAAAACCATCACATTTAAAGCAATACACTCGTAACATAGACATTTATTAGGATTTATTAGATTTATTATCAGTAACAAAATTCCAAGTCACCACAAACAATAGCCACACAAAATACAACATCAACAACCACAAAACAAACATACTACTACCACAAGAACAACAAAACAAACCTTTCAATAGAACCTGGAAAACCCACTGCACCACTCTCCCTTACTCACAAAAACACACCCATTGCAGGCAGAGAACCTGGGCGAGGATGAACTTTACCTACGCAGGCTGGATGGGGGACTTTTCACCCTTCAGTTGGTGGACTATGTGATGCTGGATGTCTGTGCTACGGGACCTCCTAGCATCAAACGCAGGGTGCTCAAGATACTGAACCTTAGAAATGCCTCAGTCAAGACCATCAAGAACATTATGAGAGGTAAGGAGTGGGTAGATTAGAAGAAGACTGTGCAAGAGGGAAATGTGAAGGGTAGTGAAGGGGGAGAGAGAGAGAGAAGAGAGAGGAGAGAAGGGAGGAATAGATTGATTAGGAGATGAAGATAGGGAGGGGGAAAGAAGTAGGAGAGGAAAGATATAGATTGGGAAGGTTGAGAAAGGGATGAATGAATAGAGGAGACAAGGGGAAGAAGAAATGAAATGAGCAGGAGAGGATTATGAGAGTGGGAAAGAGATGGGATGAAATGAAGGGTGAAACTCCACGCCATCATCATCAGTAGTAATGAGAATAAGTAGTAATATAGTTTGAAATAAGTAGCATCACTAATACTATGAGTTTGAAATATATTGTAAGTTGCAGTTGTAGTGATGTCATAAGTGCCTATATTTGTAAATTCATACTAACACATTTCTTCAATTCCTCTTTCCTTCATTTCTCTCTTCCTCCTCATGTTTCTCTTCTTTTCTGCCTCTATCTATTTATCCCTTCATCTCTCTCATCATTATTCTTTTGGGATCCTCCTTGCATTATGTCTTTCTCTCTTTATTGTTATTCTTCTGGGATTTTCCTTTCATCATATCTCTCTCTTTTTCTCTATCATTATTCTTTGGGATCCTTCTTTCATCATGTCTCTCTCTCTCTCTCTCTCTCTCTCTCTCTCTCTCTCTCTCTCTCTCTCTCCCCCTACCACTTCTGCCTCTTTGTTTTTCCCATCCCTTCTATCCTTCCCCTCTCCCTCTCTTCCACTTTTCCCCCATCTACTTCTCTGCCCCTCTGCCTCTCCCTATCTCTTCCTCTCTCCACTCTGTGTCTCCCTCTCCCACCCTTTCCTCCATTCCAAATCTCCCTCTCTACCTCTCTCTCTCTCTCCCTCTCTCCTTTCAGAGTACGCCAGCAACTTGGGTGACATGGGTGGGAGTGAGTCACAGGCAGAGGAGCAAGACAGGATACTTGACCTCCTAGACAAGTTCCAAAATACTTAGAAAAAGGAGGACAACTTTTTTATTCTGTGTGTGTGTTTGTGTGTAATCTTTTTGTAACTTCTCTTCTGCCTCAAGTTGTATGTGTGTGTGTGTGCATGTGTCATTCTTATTAGAGTTGTATAGATAAGTGAATTGAGAAATACCAGTAATTTGAGTGTGAGAGAGAGAGAGAGAGAGAGGATGAAAATAAATGATGAGATGTTTCAGTGTTCTTTTATATTTTACCCAGTTAGTGTACTAAAGATTACGAAGTGTAGCTGAAATTCACTGTACACTAATAGGTAAAAGGTGGTAAAGAAAAAAGAGAGGTTGAATTGATGAGTGACTGTTAACAAAGGCTACAGTTCTAATTAAACAGTTCTCTGCTGGACTATTTCTTCCAGGATTATCTATACATTTATCAACTCTTATTGTTGTACTTGTCTCTTGAATAGTTCCCTAGCCTTGAAGAACAAAAAAATAACATTCTTTCATTTCTTTTGCTTTTTGTTCTCCCAAACTCTTTTCACACTTAAATGTTTATGGGTGACAGTACCATTTTCCCAAGGGTGTTTTTTATGTTGAAGTGGAAGAGTTAGAGCAGCAGAATCTTGGCAATGCCTTTCAGAAATCCACCACTGACTTCTAATAGTGTTGAAAGCTGCTGAGGAAACGTGCTGGAAAGTTTGATTTTGGATGAAGAGTGCTGGTAATGTTGGAAAATGTAGTGGTAGTGGTATTGTTTTGCTGTTATTGCAGTGGTAGTGGTAGTAATGTCATGTTTTAATGTAGAAGTTGTTGCTGTTGGATTAGTTAACTTTAGAAGTGTTGCCACCACCACCACCACCACCATCATCATCATCATTGTTATTAGTAAATCATGTCATATGATGACTATGGAAAGATTGGCAAGATAAGAAACAACTGTCGGAGTGTAAGCTGAAAATTCTCTCTCTCTCTCTCTCTCTCTCTCTCTCTCTCTCTCTCTCTCTCTCTCTCTCTCTCTCAGATAGATGTATGTCTGTGCATGTTCATGCATATGAGACCACTGTCAAGTGCAAGGGAAATTTTGAAGAAAAGATCAACTTTTATTATCAAATGAAATGATAAAAAGAAGATAAATGTTCAGTATCGCAAGAGCAATAATTAATAACGTAGGGGGATTAAGAACCATGGTGTTTTCTCAGTACCATTGAATATAATCAGCCGCTCCACGCTGCCACCATCTCGACTAGTTCTCGGTCCCTTGTAACAAGTAAACGAGACTGGGCAGACGAACACACAAAAGAAGATTACGTAAGAGAGAGTTGGAATGCGTCTATCTAGATTATCACGTGCTCCCCTCCCCCCCCCCTCTCTCTCTCTGAACATCACTCGTTGGCATGTGTGTGTATGTGTGTGTGTGTTAATTTACTCCATTAGATCTTATTATCAAGATACCTTACCCGCCCCTCCCAAATCTCTCTCTCTCTCTCTCTCTCTCTCTCTCTCTCTCTCTCTCTCTCTCTCTCTCATGACATTAGTTATCACAATGATTACCTTTCTTATTGTTTACTGAGTTCATCATACAATAACAGCCTTGGTGTCACGGTCCATTGGTCTGAAGGCGTTAATAAATAGTCTTATTCACTTCCATACCCTTGTACGTGCGGCCACCATCACTGTCCTTACCCATTATGTGGCGGGACTCCACGGAATTTGAGGCTTCAAGCCCAAGATCACGTTTACACACAGACTTCAGATCTTTATGGTCTCTTCATCAAACGTGCCCTTCCCTTGATTATTCTTGTCATGTTATCCTCCGCCTGTTTCTACTGTTTTTCCTCAACACACCCAAGGGTACATTTCGTGATGTTACAGACCCATTCTCGCCATACCCTCTCCTCTGGGAGTCTGATTGTCATACGTCCTGTTTTCCCACCTTATGCCTCGTGCATCTCAGTCAACTGTGTAGACACGATTGGAAGTAGGAACTAGATTTTGAGACGCTAAAAGCCACTATGATCAGGTTTCTATAAATATTTTGTCGATCAATTTATTGGGAAACTCATGTTAGAACTATCACTGCAATCACGAAAACACTGAAAGGTCCCTCAAAACTTCCATTATGGTAGATACTTTTGAGAACGCAGTCCTCCTGATAAACGAGACGGGCGACTGGACATAATAATTCAAGATTTCAAAACAATACCATGTGGAGCCTTCGAGGACTTTAATGAATGCTCCCACTGTGATGGTACAAGGAGGTGGTTAGTCTGTAGAGAACCTTTGTGTGATCTTGCATGGGTGTGAGTTTAAAGAGTAAGCATGAATAGCTTCAGTGTACTCGTGTGGTGCTTATGATGTAGCTGGGGAAGGTCAGTGTCTTGCCTGATGGTGAGGTGGCACAGGCGCTGTGCACACTCAGATCAGTCCTTGGTGTTAAGACAAGTGTACTAGGGCAATACATGGGGTAGGTGAAAGAAAACGGGATATTATTTACTGGCTGGCTACCTTGTACTGGTATATATATATATATATATATATATATATATATATATATATATATGGTTTAAGTAATAGCTACATGAAAGCGGTGGAGCAACGAGTGCAGTATATTGATAAAAAATGATGCTGTTAATCTGTCTGGAGTTGCGTCCTCGTAAGCGTCAAGGCGAGACGGATGGATGACTGATGAGGTGAGTGAGTGGTGATCGGGTTGCAGGGAGGTCAAGTGGGTCAAGACCAAGGATATTGTAAATATAAGAATCCTTGGTCACCTCACCACTGACCCGGGCACAACGGGATGGTTGTCAGGTGTAGCTTCATGGAGGCAACCACGTGGTGGGCCGTCCCGCCACATCGCTCAGCTGCACAAAATGAGACATGCTGTCACGCCGCACAAAACATATTGGGTAATTCAGGCACACAAACACCCAATATAGATTTTTTTTTTAGCTGTGTAAAACATGTAACAACAGCAGGTATGCACTGGTAAATAACAGGCCAAGAAAGCACTCGATACACATAGAGAGAGAGAGAGAGAGAGAGAGAGAGAGAGAGAGAGAGAGAGAGAGAGAGAGAGAGAGAGAGAGAGAGAGAGAGAGAGAGAAACGAATGACCAAAATGGATAAAGGAAGGTGCTCTTATGTCTTTAGTAAAAGTAAACAGAGTAAGACGTTTCTCTGCCCAAATGAATTTCAAAATGACATTGCATTACATGAAATAATCGCACTAAAGATGCGCTGAGTACGGTGTGAAGAGTGATGGCTGAAAAGTTGGAGTTGGGTGACAGGAGTAGCACATAAGCAGTCAATGAAGCAGCAGCAGTTATGTTATGTTGTGCGCTGTGTGGGTAGCTTATAACTTGCACCAGGTGAGCGTCTTACAGAAGTATCTTGGGCCATGAGCAGCACAGCTTGAGTCGTGCGGGAATGGCTGACAGGCAGGCAAGGTAGGAACATCTTGGAAAGGCAAGAACCCCATACACGCTGGTAGAGGTGACCGAGGCAGGAAGAAAAGCTTAGCAATAGTTATGTACTGTGTTGATGGCTTATATATAACTTGCGTCAGGTGAGCAGCTCACAGAGTGTCTGGACGACGAGCACAGCTTGAAGTCGTACAGACATGGGTGCCAGACAAACAAGGCAGGAACATCTTGAAAAGCTTTTAAACTCAGGCGTACCTGGGTTGCCTTAGTGAGTGTAGTGACCCTGTTCTTCCAGGGTGGCTCACGACAAATTTATTGATTACATGGCAGAACAGATAACTGACTGAAATACGAGTACATGACTGATTGATAATGAGTTATTATTAACTGAATCGATGAAAGAAGGACTAAAGTCTAGATTTTTAAACGCTTTGCTCTCATCACGACTGTTTTTAAAAGGTGATGTCAAAATTATATTAACCTTAAAAGAAATACTGTGTGCCTTTTAGTGACTTAAATGTAGTGGAGATGCTGCACAAGTGTTTCAGAATATGGTCATATAACTAATGATGGGTTAGAAATCTTGTGTAAATGTATTGGTGATAACCAAACCACTTGAGTGGTTGACTTGAGAGGGGTATGGCTATAACTAACGTAATGGATGAATGAATTATTGATAAACGGACACACTCACTCGATGGGTGATGGATCATCTGACGGAGTGAATGACTGACTGACTGACTGACTGACTGACTGGTCGGCTGGCTGCAATACCAAGAAAATGAAATGAGCTGTGGATGTTTTATTTTATTTAT
>CM035187.1:10286590-10299798 GCA_020233015.1 Callinectes sapidus | reverse complement strand
ATGGTTTTATATATCTTAGATATTTACTTTGGATGGAAAACTTGATACATAGTTTCATAAGATTATCAGCTAATTTCCATATACATTTCCGTTTTCCCTTCCTCCCTTCCTGTTTTTCTTTCTTTCCACCTTTCCTCTATCTTCCTTCCCTCCTTTCTTTCTCCCTCCTTTCTTTGTTTTGGACGTGTACGTTGGTATCTCTGTATATGCTTTCGTCTTTTCATTCTTCATTCCTTCCTTATCACATACATTTCCTTCATTCTTCCTTTATTTCCTCGTTCTTTAATCATTGTGTATCCCCGTCACTTAATCCTTTCTTTCCTTCTCTCTTTCTGTCTTCCTTACTTCCTTCTGTTATGTCTTCCTTTGCTTTTACTTCTTTATATTCAATGCGCGGGTGGTGTGGTGTGGTGTTGCAGGCGTGGGAGGCGTGTGGCCATCGCGGGCAGCCTGCTGGTGTATAGCGTGGCGGGGCTGGGGTCAATCTTCGCCAAGGATTTCTACTTGTTCTCTACCCTGCGTTTCCTGGTGGGCTCCTCTCACCACACCGTCACCCACCTGCCCTTCGTGTTGGGTGAGAGAGAGAGAGAGAGAGAGAGAGAGAGAGAGAGAGAGAGAGAGAGAGAGAGAGAGAGAGAGAGAGAGAGAGAGAGAGAGAGAGAGAGATGCCTTATCTATCCAATTACTGCTGTAAGCTAATTCCCAGTGAAACTAACCATGTCATTATCTTTAAGGTTGAACAAACTTAATGTAAGGACAAAAAAGAAAAATACTTGAAAAAAATTATATTCCATTTTTCCCATTCCTCTCTTCCTTAAATATGAAACTGATTAATTACTGCTTCCTTTGAATATAGACACTAGGACGCTTCATTAACCAACTCCTGTACATTGTTTTCCTCTTGTTCTCTCACTAATTATTTCTATTGTATCTTGATTATCTTTCATTTGTTGGTGTTCAGTGGTGGAGTACTGTGGTCTGAAGGCCCGGGTGGTTCCCCTCTTCACGATCATGGTCACCTACACTGTGGCCTCCATCGCCGCCCCTGCCATCGCTTACCTCGTGTGGGACTGGACTAACCTCACCCTCATTGCTGCCATCCCCTCCCTGGCAATCCTTTTAGGTTTCAAGTATGTCTCTTCTTCTTCTTCTTCTTCTTCTTCTTCTTCTTCTTCTTCTTCTTCTTCTTCTTCTTCTTCTTCTTCTTCTTCTTCTTCTTCTTCTTCTTCTTCTTCTTCTTCTTCTTCTTCTTCTTCTTCTTCTTCTTCTTCTTCCTCCTTTCACTATTGTTTTATTGCATTCTGTAACGCTTGATAATTTATTCTCAAAGAGGCACACATTACTTTTGCTCTTTCTCTTTTTTCTCTTTCTTTTTGCCAGTATTATCTTAGTTTTTTGTTGTCTTTTTTTTTGCAATTGTTGATTATTTGTTCTCACGAAGTCACACACTATTCTCACTTTTTTTTCTCTTTCTTGTCGTTTTCTCTTTTTCAACAGTATTGTTATATCTCATTTGCCTTCAAACTAGTTGTAATAGCTCCTTGCAAATAGCCCACACATCCGAGTCATGTACATATGTCTATTTTTTTTCCCATTGTTTGTTTTTGTTTCGGTATTTTCTGTCTTTCAATCAATATATTCCATTTTCTCCTTTTATACTTTCAGGTATTGCACACTTCTTTCTATTTCTTCGACTCTTTCTTCCTTTTTTCTAAGTACTCTTCCTTGTAACAAGTGTCCTCTTCCCTCCCATACATTACTGTTCTCTGTAGACTCAATTTTCCTCAAATGTTCTACTCCTATTCTTTTTCCCTTTCAAGCACCATTTTCCTTTCTCCTTCCTCTCTTTTCCAAACACGAGAAAACACTTAAAAAGAAATAGACCAAAAAAAGTGAAATGATAACTACTTAACCAGGAAATGTGACTCGATTCTCTCTTCAGATGGCTCCCTGAATCTGCCTCGTGGCTTTTGACGAAAGGAAGAGTGGAGGCTGCCAGGAACCAACTGTCCAGGGTGGCAAAAGTAAACAAGCAGGAACTGTCCGAGGAGAGGCTGTCGGCGGTGCTGGTGGAGGCTGGGGAGGAGGAGGAGGGAGACAAGAGAGAGAAGGGTAGTGGTGCGGTTTCCATTCTTCAGGCTTTGCAATATCCAAGGCTGAGATGCAATGTTCTGCTGGTTTTGCTGGTGTGGTGAGTCCTTTTACGGTGGTTTTGTGGTGGTAGTTGAGTACGGCTGCGGTGGTGTGTGGTGTGGTAATGTGGTAGAGTATGGTGTGTATGGTGCGTGGTGTGGTAATGTGGTAGGTTATGATTTTGAAATGGTGGTGGTGTGGTTGTGTGGTGGTGATGATGGTGGTGGTGTGGTTGTGGTTGTGGTGGTGTGGTAAGCTGTGTGGTGGTGAGGTGGTGGTGCATGGTAGTGGTAGTGATGATGGTTTTTATAGTATGAATACAAAAAAAGTCAAATATTAACACTCACATCCATTTATCAACTACAGTATTAGAAAAGAAAAAATGCTTATAATCAAAAAGAAAATAAAAGCTGAAATTAATAATTGAATGATGCTACTATTATTGTAAGTCGTTAAAATGAAAATGTGGCCGGCTAATGTGGTGGTGGTGTGGTAGAGTGGCATGATGTCTCTGTGGTGGTGATGGTGATGTAAACGAACCATCAATTCTATTCATCGCTTTTTCTCAATCTTTCTTGGTTCCTTCTTTCTCACCTTCTGCCCCTTCTACAGGATGTTGGCGTGCATGTGTTTCTACGGACACTGCCAGAACACAGCCAACCTGGGGAGCAGTGTGCTGATGAGCTACCTGCTGGGGGCCGTGGTGGAGGTGCCGTCCTGGTGTGTGCCCCTCCTCATCCATCGCTTTGGCCGCCGCATGCCCCTCGCGGCCACCTTCCTTATCTCGGCCCTCGCTGGATTCATCTATGCTCTTGTGCCAGCAGGTGAAGTGTGGCTATTGGCGGAAAGATGGTGCACACACACACACACACACACACACACACACACACACACACACACACACACACAAGATGATTATAGGGATGTACATATTCATAAATCGATATAATATGCAATAAATTGATATAATATGCAATTTCATGAGTTCGATTCAGTATCATGCACACATTGAAAGCTAGCACTCATTTACCATTATTAATATTAGATGTCTTCTTTATGATAAGTATTGCTGGAAAACCCGACACAAAGCGTTAGCATATAGTTCTATAACAGACACACATTCTCAACCTCACAGAACCCGTGCCCTCACAGAAAGGAGCTTAAAGAGTTAGCAAAAATGAAAAGTAATAACATTTCATTCCACTCTTTTCGTGTCGCCTCATAAGCACCTCATCCACAGACATGGAGTGGTTGGTGCTGATGGTAGCGCTGTTAGGCCGTGCCTCCATCACCGGTGCCTACTACATCACCCTGCAGTACGGCCCTGAGATATTCCCCACGGAGGTCAGGGGGCAGGGGGTGGCCCTCTCCGAGACCCTTGGGGGCGTGGCAATATTCATCTCCCCCATGGTGGTGTACCTGGTAGGTGCTGCTACTCATTGTCTTCTTGTGGTGGTGTTGTTGAGGTGTGGAGGTGTTAGGAATACTCACTCACTGTTTGGGTTTTGAAGGGAGAGCTTTGATGTTTATTTATTGGTTTGTTTCTAGTGAGGTTGTGCAGATGAAGGATGTTAAGGTTATGAGTCACAGTAAGGAATAATGATATTGATTTTGTTTCGGTTTATATGGAATCTAGAGTATGTGATTTAGTTAAGTTTATAATGTCCCATCTTTTTATTATCAAGGTTCGAACACTTCTTTCCCCCTAAATACATACGTAAGTGTTGTTTGCATATATACACACATCACTTCCCACGTGAACTTATTTTATTTCTGCTTTGATTTATCTTGTATCTTAATCTGAGGTACTGCTCATGGTTGTTCTTTTATCTATTATTTCTTTACGAAACTGTTGATTTGTTTTACTCGTAATTGGTGGGTGATATTGCATGAATTTATTTATTTATTTTTTCATCTTTATACTGCCTTTTGGTAACGTTAATCATATACACTTCAAGTTTGCCTACGTGATTTCACCCTATGTTATGAGTTATAAGGTCAAAATAATTATAAGTTCAATAAGTTTTTTATTTTCTTTTATACTGTATCTACTCTTCTCATCATATTATAGCTAATGTAGAGTTATACAGTTTAACACCTTCTATTGTCAGGAAACATGTTGCCATTTGAAATTCACTTGTTTCCACTTACATCCACTCATTTGCATGTACTCATATCTTGTAACTGTAGAAGTGAGCTGCTCTGAGACCCCCCCCCCCATTGCACCAATATTGAAGATGAAATGGTTCAACACTCAAAACACAACGAAGTCCTTCCATTCTATATCCTATCTACTTACGTTCACTTTACTGTTTTCCAGGGTGAGTTTAAGAGAACGGCCCCTCTGCTGGTGTTCGCCGGGCTGTCAGTGCTGGGCGGGGGTGCCACACTGCTGCTGCCGGAGACTGGGGGCATGGCACTCCCTCAGACACTGGCACAGGCTGAGGTGTTCTCCAGGCAGGCCACTCCACTGTGCTGCGGGTTTGTGTTCACTTTGTAGTAGCAGTAGCAGTAGTAGTAGTAGTAGTAGCAGTAGCAGTAGTAGTAGTAGTAGTAGTAGTAGTAGTAGTAGTAGTAGTTGTTGTTGTTGTTGTAGTTGTGTGTATGGTTTAAGTGGTTCTAGTAATCTCTTGTTTCTGTATCTGCTTTTTTTTTGTGTGTGTGTATTTATTGTATACATAGTAGTGGTGTGTACAAGATCAGTGTGCTTCTCGTCTACTGCTTCTGCATCTTTGCTTGGTTCTTGCTGAAAGTTATGTGTGCTTCTTGCTTTTAATGTCATCATATCCTTCTCAGTTTAAGGTTCTGTGTTTATTTTTATGTGTGTGTGTGTGTGTTTATTCATTTGTTCTGAACATAGACACCACTTTCTCTGCTTATGCTCTCCACTAGTTGAGCTGAGTGAGAGAAAAATCTGCATATCAGTTTCTGTGTTCTTGTGTGTGTAAAAGGGAAAATATTTAAGCTTTGTGTGCGTCATAGGAAAAATAATATAAAGCTTGTGTATTAAAGGGAAAACATTATTTTTTTTTGTATGTATGTGAAAGGGAAAACATATGTGTGGGTAAAATGGTTTAGAAATAAAAACAACTCTCTTTGCAGGTCAAGATCGAAAGGAGAAGGGAATGAAGAGGAACAAGGTGATGAGACGCTGTAGCCTTTCTTATCATCTCCCCTTCCTTGTCTTCTCTTTCCCTCTCTATCGTCTCTACTTTTCTGTCTTCATTTCTTTTCCTATTAACTTCAGTTTCTTATCTTCTCTTTCCCTTTTTATCGTCTCCACTTCGTTATCTTATCTCTTCCTTCTTGCTCTCTTCCTTAACCTCATCCAGCACAAAAAAGAAAAACAACACTGAAATGTGTGTGTGTGTTAAGAAGATAATTAGATGCCTGAAGTTGTTTTTCTTATTGATATATTTTTAAAGAATTAAAAGTGCAATATGGATGTGTAGATACTCAGGTGTGTGTGTGTGTGTGTGTGTGTGTGTGTGTGTGTGTGTGTGTGTGTGTGTGTGTTATTCATAAGATCATCATTACTTAGACATACAGGTGTTAGATGCAAAAATGTGACAAAACTAAAGGTGCTATAATGTCGACCAGATTAAATATAATTATTACTTACTTTGCTCTTCTTCTTTCTTATTTATTTTCCATTTAACTCATTCACTATTTGTTAAGTACTCTATAACAAATGACGAGAAAAGTACGTTGAAGAAATAATTCTAGATCTAACTTGCAGAGAGAGAGAGAGAGAGAGAGAGAGAGAGAGAGAGAGAGAGAGAGAGAGAGAGAGAGAGAGAGAGAGAGAGAGAGAGAGAGAGAGAGAATATAATAAACGATGATTTCTAACGCCTTCATTACAACAGGACATCGATAATATAGTTCCGTTATCTCAACAATAATGAAAAGAAAAAATAGTGACAAGGAACTGTGAGGAAAGATGAACCAATATGAGCTACACAACCATGACATCCCGGGCACTACTTTATGTCTCAGTGCGCGAGGCGACCACAGGAGGCTGGAGAGTGAGTCTGTGGATCGGAGCGTCGGACGAGGCTTCACTTTCCTCGAGTCTTGAGCGTCTTGATCACTTCACGGGCATCAGACGGATAGGAAAGAGAGAGAGAGAGAGAGAGAGAGAGAGAGAGCAGTGAGTGAGTAATGTGCCCCGCGTTTAGTTGTTTTTCCTTTGTGCTTAATCGTGAAATACTCGGCGCGTTTCTTCTCCACAAATCCTGCGGAGATGGTGAGCTGGGGACGCCGGAGCAGACGGAGGGAGCAGCACTGGAAGGAAAGGTAAAGTGAGCTTGCCTACGTGACGTGTGATGGAGTAGTGATGGCGGTGGTGTTGCTGGGACGATGTGTGTGTGATTCACTGTCGCGGTCGCCTGCTGGTCAGCCAGCCAACCTTATCCCTACGGAGCGAGCTCAGAACTTATAGACCGATCTTCGGGTGGGGCTGAGACCACATCACACGTTATACACCGGAACAGCGAGGCCACAACCCCTCGAGTTACATCCTGTACCTACTTGCTGCTGCTGCTGCTGCTGTGTGGGTGAACAGGGGATAGATACACATTAAGAGTCTTGTCCATTTGCCTCGCCGGGCCCGGGACTCGAACCCGGGCCCTCTCAGTTGTGAGCCGAGCGTGCTAACCACTACACTACGCGGAGTGTGTGTGTGTGTGTGTTAGGAAAGTTAAAAGAATAATAATACAGAGAACTACAATGCAGGTGTTGGGGAGAAAATAAGGCAGGTAACAAGGTCATTAGAGGAGAGGTGGCAATAGTATTAGTCATGTCACCAGGTGTGTGTGTGTGTGTGTGTGTGTGTGTGTGTGTGTGTGTGTGTGTGTGTGTGTGTTGCAGAAGTATAGTATCCACTTGATTTACGCGAAAATTTCTGATGTATTCCATTATTACTCTCATTATTATTATTATTATTATTATTATTATTATTATTATTATTATTATTATTATTATTATTATTCATTACTATACTGGTACTGGCGTGTGTGTGTGTGTGTGTGTGTGTGTGTGTGTGTGTGTGTGTGTGTGTGTGTGTGTGTGGACAGAGGCGTGACAAGTGGTAAAGTCTCACGGTACGGAAGGGGGGAAAGGGGAAAGGGGAGGCGAGGTGAGGTGGCGGGGTGGGGGAGGTGATGGGGGAAGGGGAGAAGAGTCATTCGTATGCAAATTAGTCGGTTCAGTTGGCCCCTAATGTTCCCAACGATGGAGGTAATTTGGGATGGAGACGAATTACTTTCCTCCTCCACCTCCTCCCCCTCTTTCTCTCCTTATTCCTCTTTATTGTAGTTTGTTTCCCCCGTTTTCGTTATTTGTGTCCTTTTTTTTGTATGCGTTATTTTCATGTTTTTATTGCTAGTATTTTTTTTTTTTTCTTTTTATTAGCCCCTTCAGTACCGTGACACGTTTTTCATGTTTATTTTTGCCTCTTATCTGTTGATTCTTTACAACTTCAGCAACTTATATGGGGTTGAAATAGTGAAGATTTTGGCCATCAATATTCTGACGTCCATTGACTCTTTTTAATGTAAATAAATAATCTGAATATACCTAAAACTCAAGATTAAAATGCATCCCACCACTGAACGGATTAATGTTCTTCGTGTCTGTATATTATCATTTTTTCGCTATCGTCTTTGTTGTAATTATCATCATCATCATCATTATCGTCATCATCATAATTTTCACTACCTTTAAATTTTGCCTGAACATTCCTGAGATTTCTCTCTCTCTCTCTCTCTCTCTCTCTCTCTCTCTCTCTCTCTCTCTCTCTCTCTCTCTCTCTCTCTCTCTCTCTCTCTCTCTCTCTCTCTCTCTCTCTCTTTCTGTGAGTCAGGCAGTCAGTAAGCTGTCAAGTCGGTCAGTTAAGTCGAGTCAGTCGCAAGGCAAATTAGTTTTTTTCTAAGCACCTTTAGCACGCAGGTGCAGTAATGGATGAGTGTCATTGAGACGGTGGTGGTGGTGGTGGTGGTATGGTGGTGGTGGTGCTGGTCTTAGTCTTGTTTTTTTATTACTACCACCACCAATACTACTACTGTTACTACTACTACTACTACTACTACTACTACTACTACTACTACTACTACTACTACTACTACTACTACTACTACTACTACTGCTACTACTACTACTACTACTACTACTACTACAACTACTACTACTACTACTCCTACTACTACTCTTGCTTGAAATTAGGTAACAAGTACAAAAGAAAAGTTGATTTTATAAATAACGTTGTATTCCAATAGACATTTTGATGTATGCATCTTGCTTAACATTATCACACACACACACACACACACACACACACACGCACGCACACACACACGCACACACACTGCATATAGGAAAACAAGTGAACAAACAAACAAACAAACTAACAGTATAATAGTACTCGTTGCATACACGTATATATAAATAAAGGCACTGTTGCACTCACGTGGTTGAGATTGTTTTGTTGTTTGAGACTTTGTTTCTTTGATATTTTCACTTAGAAGGCTCTTTGTGTACTTTTTTCTCGTCTTGTTTCAATAAGTATGATTTGTTTATTGTTTCATGGCTTCATTGTTCACAGTTTTTATTGTATATTAATTTCGTTGTTCATGGTTTGTTGTCTCGTTTTGCATAGTTTATTCCGTTCATTGTTCATGTTTTTTTTTTTTTTTTTTGCCTTGGATTTAGTTTCATTGCTTCATTTTATATAATTTTAAATGTTTCTGTCTCACGAATCAATCAGTTTCCCCACTTTTTTGTCACACTTTTAATGTTCACCCTCCTTTTTTTCCCCATCGTGTTTATAATTTCTTTATTTTCTTGATCGAGACACATAGTTTGGCTACCGTTAAGTTGCTGCAGTTGTTGCGTCACCTTAATATTATTATCATGTTTGTGGTGTCTCATATGGTCTGCATAGTAAAGACAAAAGCTAGTCCCTTTTCCTTTTTTAATTTTCTTATGATAATCTCTTGTTTCTTCCACCTGTTCCTATGTATCTTCTTTACTTTCACATTGTTCTGATCTCATGTGGTGTCTTATATTTGCATATTTTTGATAGTTTTTTTTCCAGTTTCTTTGTCTTGTAATATTCTTTAACTTGCTCAACCTATTATTTTTCAGATTTTCAGTTTGTCCTTAAGTTTAAAATGTGTATTTCATTTCCTCCACGTGTTCTGAGTTTTGATGAAGTCTTGTGTGCGTCTGAGTATATTTGTTTTGTTATTTTACGTAGGAGTGTGTTTCTGAGGCAGTTGAGAACATAGAATGAGTGAGGACACCAGGTCATTACGGCACTATAAGAGAGAGAGAGAGAGAGAGAGAGAGAGAGAGAGAGAGAGAGAGAGAGAGAGAGAGAGAGAGAGAGAGAGAGAGAGAGAGAGAGAGAGAGATGGCGTTGCTTCTCCCACAGATGAATTACCTTTAGCCAGATTGGACTTAGGAACTTTTTAGCTTCGATCACAGCATTGTAATTCCCGCAGTGCCGCCAAAACAGGAGACAACGCATCTTGTTGGTGAAGTTCCGAGGTAAACGTCAACAGTTCGAAGCCCGCTCGACGCAAACCACGGGGACAGGTGGAAGCGATGAACTGTGTTGAATAATTGTTCTCCCAAGTGTGCTGGTCACGTATATAGTGTTGTGTTACGGGGTCCACCTGGCGTAATGAATGGGTGATGGGAGGGAGGGAGGGAGGGAGTGACTCACCATGAACGCACTTTACTGTCACTAATTGCCTTTTCAGGTGTGTGTGGTGGTGACTTGATTTGACGGTGATGGGTTTACCTGGCGTCACCTGTAATTAGGACACTGTAATGATTTAAGTAGTTCTGACTCGCGAAATAAGAAAAAAATGCAAACTATGGCACCGCACCTAAGTCACAAGGCGCCGAGGTCACGCCGAGGTCAGCTGAACTTTCTGGCAGGGGTGTTCAGGTCAGGGCGTCGTTCCCTCACGTTCCTCAGAGGCTGGCACTCACCCACACCCACCGGCAGGCGTCAATATGGCCGCCACACCGGGTCTGGGGGGCGGTGCGGGGGCTGTGACGCCAGGGATGTGAGGCTTCCTATTGCACCAAGCGGCGGGAGGGAGGTGGAGGAGGAGGAAGAGGAGGAAGTGCCCCTGTGAATGTCATCCCGTGTGGGCGTGGGCGGCGGGGGCGTGGAGACGGGGGGCGTAGCGTGAGGGGGCAGTCCGGAGCAGAGGGAGGAGTAGATGAGGGAGGCGGGGAGGAGGGGAGGGGTTAAGTACATGCTTTCCCTCCCTGCTCCCCCTCCCAGGATTCCCCCAGCCCCGCCCCCCGCTGACTGGCTGCCTGACGCACTGGCCCCGCCCCCCAGCAGCCCCGCCCCGCTCCCCAGCATGCCGCCCCCCAGAATCCCGAGGGAGGTGGCGACGGAGGCGGCGGCGGCTGGTGCCAGGAAATCCTTGGGCATTGCGAGGACACGGTCAGAGGCGCTCAGCTGCTCCGATAGTACTGGGGGAGGAGTAATAGTATTATCTTTATTATCATCATCATTATCTTCGTTACTACTACTACTACTACTACTACTACTACTACTACTACTACTACTACTACTACTGCTGCTGCTGCTGCAACGTTTCATGTAAGGATACCGGCCAAGGGCAATAAAAAGAGCGAAAAAAAGGCACACAGAGGCGCCACAGTTCCTGTTTCGTTTTGTGTCTGGCTTCATCTTTTGTGTGTGTCTCGTTCACACCACAAACTCGTGATATTAATAATGGTGATAGTGGTAATGATGATAGCTACAGCTCACCCTTTAAATCAGTAACATCCATTGAAGAAAACATCACAGACTGGATAATTTAAAGGGGAACTAAAGAATTTCACTCAAAATTGTATTACTTCAATCAAATTTGACAATGAGGTAGCAAATCTTTTTCGATCCGGTTTTAAAAGACCTTGGAGTTATTTGTCAATTCTGATTTCGTCACGCAACCTAATTTACCTCATAAACAAAGATTATTCCTATTTATTTTTTAACCTTAACAAACTCCAACATTAAAATTCTTCACTTACAACTTAGATGGTTACTGGACGCTGCTGCTGCCGCTGCTGCTGCCGCTGCCGCCTCCTGTGTCTGGGCGCCCCGCTGCGAGGTGGGCGGTAGGGTGGGCGTGAGGTGGGGATGGTGGGCGGCGGAGGGGCAGGCGGGGAGGGAGGATCCGAGGTAGTGGGGAGGGTAGGGGGAGGCTGGGGAGTATCCGGGCCAGGCTGTCTCCATCACTCCTGCTGGGGAAGAAAATGGGGAAGGGGATTACACATTGTAGAGGAGGAGGAGGAGGAGGAGGAGGAGGAGGAGGAGTAAGAGTGAGAAGGTGGAAGATAAGACGAAAGATCAGGGAAAGGGTGAGGAGTAGTAGGGAAAAGGTTAGGGTGAAGGGTGAAAGGTGGGGGAGGGGGGTGTAAGGGTGACGGGGAGGGTCTGGTAAAGGGGTGGGTTGGGTGGGGGGTGTAGTCGAGGGGTCCCCGGGGTGTAATGATAGAGCGAGTTGGTGGCATGTGTGGTCACGCTGCCCCGCCCATTTGTCAGCACTAACAAGACCCTCAGTAACACATTCATACCGTGACCCTCCCGCACACACACACACGCACACACACACACACACACACACACACACACACACACACAACGTTCCTACACCATTATATTGTTCTAACCCTTTCTTTCCCGTTACTTTGTTTTCATTTTCCTCCTTTCATCTTTCCTTCCCTTTATTTTTATTGTTCTTGTTATTCTGGTTTTTATTATTCCTCTTTCATATAAACACACATTTTTTTTTTTATCAATGGACTGTTTTTCCTATTCCTCATAGTATTTTTCTTTTCGTTTTGTTTGTTTTCCTTCTTTTCATCATTTGTTTTCCCTCTTCCTACATACACACGCTATTTTTCTATCATTATACTATTACATCGCCTTTATTCTTCTATTTTCACTACTCCCTCCTTTCCTGTTTCTCCTTACTTTTTTTTCTCTAATCTTTATTTTCCTACCTTTCCTATCTTTATTTTCCTCTTTCCTTCCCGTCAACTCTTCCACCACAGCCACTTCTTTCCCTTTCCCTCACTTCATTTAATTTCCCCTTGTTTTCCGCTTCTTTCCTGCTCCTACATTTCATTCTACCTTTCTTCTCTTGTGTCCTTTTCTTTCCCTTCCCTCATTCCTTTTGTTCATTTTCCTTCGTTTCACTTCCTTCTTTCATTCATTTCTTCTTTCCTATTCCTTCCACTTCTCCCTTTCTTATAATTTCTTTCTTTTATCTCCAAACATTTCCATTTATCATATCTTTATTCACGTTTTACATCTCCCTTTCCTTCTCTTCATGTCCTCTCTATCTACATATCATCAAACAATCCTCCTCTTCCTCTTCCTCTTACCGCACTACGCGTCTATGACTTGTTTCAAAGGACATTATTAAAGAACGGAGGAAAGAAATGTCACTGTATTAGATGGAGGAAATATTATAAGTGGGCGTGAAAGTAATATGAGATGTTTTTAGGAAGAGTGGCGGGAAGAATAAGGTAAGGTATTGAAGTAGAGAGAGAGAGTTGAAGAAGAAGAAGAAGAAGAAGAAGAAGAAGAAGAAGAAGAAGAAGAAGAAGAAGAAGAAGAAGAAGAAGAAAAAGATTAGGTGTGTGGAGGAAGGGTGGAGGAAGGTGTAATGTGCAGCAGTGGAGTGTGGAAGGCAGGCAGGGTGTTGTAGGGTGTTTATAGGGGTTTATGGGGTGTACCGGGGGATGGGTGGGGTGGGGGTGGGGTTGGAGTGGGGTGGGGGGGTTGTAGTGGTGGTAACAGCGGGTGCGGCTTGCGTCTATTAAGCTCAGGTAAAAAGCGAGTCTCGGGAGTGTTTTAAATGTGGGTGTTGCGTGTTGAGGGGTCGTACAGGGGGGAGGGGGGAGCACGTGTGTGTATGTGTGTGTGTGTGTGTGTGTGTGAGAGAGAGAGAGAGAGAGAGAGAGAGAGAGAGAGAGAGAGAGAGAGAGAGAGAGAGAGAGAGAGAGAGAGAGAGAGAGAGAGAGAGGAGAGTAGAGAG
>CM035187.1:10165802-10179933 GCA_020233015.1 Callinectes sapidus | reverse complement strand
GTGTGTGTGTGTGTGTGTGTGTGTGTGTGTGTGTGTGTGTGTGTGTGTGTGTGTGTGTGTGTGTGTGTGTGTGTGAGTGTGTGTGTGTGTGTGTGTGTGTGAGTGTGTGTGTGTGTGTGTGTGTGTTGATATGGATCTCTTTCCCTTTCTTCCCTCGCAGCGTCCGTCCGTCCGTCCGTCCGTCCGTGTGTGTGCGTGTGTGTGTGTGTGTGTCGATGTCGTTGGGTTAAATTAGAGTGGAACAGAAAAGCTAGCAGAGGAGCGGGTGACCTTTCAAACCCTTCGGGAATGAGTGTTACCAAGACACGCCACTCGCACCACTGGGGCATCGAAACTAAGTCAACAGACGCCCCAGTATTTACTCCCTGCACTGTGGGTGTACTGTGTTTCTTTGCTTTTTCTCCCTACTTTTAGAAGGAAGTTGATTAGAGTTGATATTTTTTGTGGGGGGGGTGTTGTGTGTGGGGGGGAGGGGGTTAGCAAGATTTGGTAATGTGGTGTTATTTGTTTTAAGTCTTGAATTAGTTTTAGTTAGTTCAGTAATACCTCGTTGTTTATATTTCCTTTTTTTTTCTTTCTTTCTTTCTTCTTTCTTTGTTTTGTCTACATTCGTGTTTTCAGTTTTTCATGCAGGTTTTGTTTTTCCATCACATGTTCATCATCATCTGCCACATGTTTTAATTAGTGTGTCATCATGTCTTGTCAATTTTCGGTGAATTAGCAACAGTGAAGGAAATTCTTTATAGTTGTTTTGTTGTTATGTTCTCTTAGTGTGGTAATGCATATTTTCAATCTTTACTGAACCAGGAACATCATTTTTTCAACTTAGATAGTATTGTATTACTTAAAAAGAATAATATCATTTTATCTTCAGTAATTACAACAGGCTTTAGACTAATCTGCAGTTAATTGAGAGATCATTTTTTCATCTAATCCTGTGATCAGCACGTACGTTTAGTAGGGCAGTACTTCGCTACAAGTCCTCACTCACTGACTCCCAGCAGACGCAAGAACAGCAAGGCAACAAATACTGCTGGCAAAATACTTGAGGGGAAAATCTCTGAATATCCCTTGGAGAACGCGTCATTCCATTGCATTTCCTTAAGCGAGTGCGTCTTTCTTCCGCCGGGTTTACGGATCCTTGGGGTGGGGAAAGGAGGCAGGCAGGTGGGGAGGCTGGGGAGGCCCTTGGGGGATGTGAGTGGGGAAGGGCGGTATCCTCACTACTCCGGGAAGTGAAATGTATGGCCGTGATCTGTTGTCGAGATGGGCGCGTCGTGAGGGTGCTCGCAATTCTACGTCTGAGAAGGTTGACCGGAACCGGATGTCTTATACCGGTGGTGGTGGCGGTGGTGGTGGCAGCGGCCGCGAGTGATGGAGCCGTAGCCGTAACCGTGTTTAGGGACAATTTTGTATTCTTGTTAAAGTTGTATTGGAATATCACGGTAGAGATAATGCTTGGTAATGTGCGGCCCAGAGAGAATGGTGGTCCGTATAACTAGTTTACTTTGTTTATATCAAGTCTCCTACCTCTGAGCCCTGCGGGAAGAGAGAGAGAGAGGGGGGGAGGGAGAGAAGAGGAGGAGGAAGAGGAAATACGTATTCTTTATTTTCGTAGTGGAGAGAAGAGAGGTAGGAGGAGGAAGAAGAGGAGAGGAAGGAGGAATTTTCCAGCTGGCTCTGGTCGTGTCAGCATAAACAAGCCGCCAGAAAACGGGTTTGTTACACACCACCACTTAGCAAGGACCAAGCTTCCCTGCCGAGCCACGGGACGCTGCCGCTAGAGGGACTAATGCACTTTGTTTACCCAGCTGGCGTGCGCTCCCTTGGCTCCCTCCGCCGCCCTCTGGAGCCTCGGAGACCTCCACTTGCTTCGCCACTCCTCCCCTGCCATCCATTACCAGTGTCTGCGCCTCCTCTTCCTAATCCCCAGGACGGTGGTGCCTCGGCGCTTACTAGAGGATAGGCAGGACTGAGGAGCGAGGGATGGATGGATGGATGGATGGAGGGAGGGAGGGTGTGGAGGGTGTGGTAGGGAAAGGGGAAAGGACCAAGAGAAGTGTAGGCAGAAAGGAAGGAGGTATAGAACATGCATCAGTGAGTGACAGACTTCGATAAGGGGCGGAAGGGTGAATGACCAGAGAGAGAGAGAGAGAGAGAGAGAGAGGGCGGGGAAGGAAATGTATGGAGAGAAAGGCGAGGAAGGAAGCGGTCTTCGAGTATAACATCATTGATACTTAGGACTATGAATGATCAAAGCACAAGACCAGACAAAAACCAATCATGGTGAGAGGCACGGGTGACTGCACGGCACGGCACGGCACATGAGTGGCTTTTAAAACAAAGTGCTTCACGCAGTGCCACACGTCCACGCAAAACTGATTGAGCGAACTTTATGGACTGGGTATATAGGCAGGTACATATGGCGAATGTGATATATTGGTGAGGGAAACGAATTTTTTAAGTTCAGATGTTTTAGTTTGATATTTTTGTCGATTCATTGACTTAGTTGTTTATAAATCTATGCTAGTTTGATATTTTAGACGATTTAGTTGTTTATGAATCTATGCTTTTTGGTGCGTGAAACTAATGGGGAATTTGTTTGGCATGTGTTTCCCTGGACAACATGGAGCTGCCGGTTACTGTATCCCGAGGGAGCTGTCTCATGCCTCAAGGGAATGTAATGCAACCCACGTGAGCCGATGTGACCCCAAGTATAGCATGGTTTATTTGACTGGCATACTGCTTCAGTTATGACATTTACTTTTTTTCTTTTTTTTTTTTTCCTAACCTTCATTCCATCCCCAACATGCTCTCCTAACCTCTGAATCTCCTACGCGTCACTTTCACCAAGAATCATCATCATTCCAACATCCATTTCGCAACGGTTTTATCTTTATGCTCTCTCTCTCTCTCTCTCTCTCTCTCTCTCTCTCTCTCTCTCTCTCTCTCTCTCTCTCTCTCTCTCTCTCTGGCTCAGTCAAACCCCTTATACTTTCCAATCTCACATATTGCCTTTTTACCTTTACTTACCTGCATATTTCTCTTTCCTTTCATCCAATTTCTTGTTCCTTTCCTTCCCTCTTTTACTTGGTCAAAATCGTTATCTACTCTGATGCATCTCATCCTACCCTTGCATGTTAATTCCATCCTCTCTTTTCCATCACTCTTTCTCACTCCTTCTCCCTCACATTCCCTTTTGCTCCTCTGAGGGAGAAAGATACATCAAATACATTCCTTTCTTAATCAACGGAGGGAAAAAATTACAGCCCCGATAATTCCTCCTTTTCCTTTACTCCTTAGGGAAGGATTGAAATAGCTGTCCTAAAGCTGAACGGGAGGAAAATCATGCTGGGAGAGGTGAGCTACGTACGTATGGCTCGTTCTTGTTCTTATTGTAAATTAAAAATAGTCGCGTGTATCTTGTTTTATGTCTATCTTTCCCCCTCTCTTAAAATTGTAAACTAACAGACAGTTCGCTCTGTTTTTCTCAATCTTTTTTTATTTTGTTTTGAAATACGTTGGATTTCTCTCCCCTCGTGACCCCACACTCGGTCGTTTCCCCTTCCACTCATCCCTTTAACTACTAAAAGATTAGTCGCATACTAACCTTCAACTTTATAGAAATTTTTTTATTCATATTTTCTTGCCAGCACCACTTTAGATTCCCCCGTAGGCTGAAAGCAACACAATTAACTTTTTTGCTCCTTTATTCTTCTATGCAAACAATTCTTTACAATGGCTAGAATGATGACAAAGGACGAGCGAGGCGGTGAAAGGGTTACATTTCCTGGAGCACTCGACAAGATGAATGAGGGAAGGAAACAGGAGGAGGAGGAGGACAAGGCGAGGAGAAAGTAGTAGTAATAATGGAAGGGGTGGCTGAGAATAAGTGGGATTCTCTTTCTTGCCTGAGTATAGCTTGGGAAATCAAGGACCCGAGTGAATCCCTGAAAGAATGAAGTCCTTCTGAGTAAAGGAGGGAAGGGAAGTAGTGTTTAATTGGATCGTACATGTTGAATGAAGCTTGAATCCCACTTCAAGACCTCCGAACTTTGTGTAGTACCTTTCTTGTCCACTGCAGGGAATTGTATCAACACTTTTGCCGCCTCGCTCTAATGTATTCCTTCACTGCAAAGCGCTCGGACGGACTGAACAGAGAAAGCACGCTGTAAAAGTGAAAGCCATTGTTGTTGCATATAATGGTTTGATTGCATAACGTTTTATTAAGTTTGGTGAAATTCCTGTAATAACGTGAACAAATCTAGCTTCAAGAATGGTGTGTGTGTGTGTGTGTGTGTGTGTGTGCGTGTGTGTGTGTGTGTGTGTGTGTGTGTGTGTGTGTGTGTTTCTTCCTTTTCCCTACTTTACATCAAAAAATTTACAAAAAAAAGTAAATAAACAAACCTTCAGGAATCTACAACATAAACACGAGAAAATTCAACCAATTACGTCATGCATAGCGGGTTGCTGGGAACGGCTGAGGGTGCCAGGGTGGTGATGGCAGTGGTCGAGACTTTGGCACTACCCTGGCACTGGTTTTAGTAGTGAGTGTGAGGCGGGAGTGTCTGGTGGGGGCATGCAACGGGCGTCTTTGTTCACGGACGGTGGGTGAGGATGGTTGAAGATGATCGTGTGAGGGTGTATGAGGGTGTGAAGGTGACTGTGAGGGCGTGGAGGTGACTGTGAGGGTGAGTCTGGTGTTGTGATCGGTTATGAGTGTAAGAACGTGTCTCTGGTGATGTATTGTGGTTGTGACGGTGTGAGGGTGAGTGTGTCCGGTAATGTAATGAGTGTGTGAGGGCGTGTGTGGTGTTGTCATTGTATAAATTGTGTGAGAACCGGTGTCTGGTGATGTATTGGGTGTGTCAGGGCGTGGGGATGTGTGTCTGGTGATGCATTGGGCGTGTGAGGGCGTGATGGTGTATGCCTGGTGTTGTAGTGATAGTAAGGACATGAGGGTGTGTCTGGTGATGCAGTGGGTGTGTATGTGTGTGTGGCTGGTGGTGTAGCGATGGTAAGGGCGTGAGGGCGTGTGTTTGGTGATGCAGTGGGGATGTGAGCGTGTGTTTGGTGATCTAATGGGTGGATATGTGGGCGGATCAAGTGATGTGGATTCTTTTATTGGGCAAACCTTCCTCTTTTCCCTGGGTTTATTATGGTAGAGGCGAGAGAGAGCTGTGCGTTGGGTGGTGATTAACGAAATGTGTAAAAAAGAAGAAGGGGGGAAAGTTAGACTAAAAATAATAAGTATGATCTATATAAAAGGTTGTGTTTTATATATATAAGAGCTATTAAGTTTATTACACTGGTCGTGGCAGGGGTGAAATATGGTCGAGAGAGAGAGAGAGAGAGAGAGAGAGAGAGAGAGAGAGAGAGAGAGAGAGAGAGAGAGAGAGAGAGAGAGAGAGAGAGACGAGAAGGAGAGAGGGAGAGAGAGAGAGAGAGAGAGAGAGAGAGAGAGAGAGAGAGAGAGAGTATTTATGAACAGGGACATACAAGTACTTTACACCACTCTATGTTTTGTTTTTTGGGATTTTTGTAATATATATTCAAGGTAAGCAGCGTAGAAACGTCAATGAGGAAGAGAGAGGGAGAGTGGAGAGAGAGGCGGAAGGCAGTGCAAGGTAGTAAGAAGCCAGGTGGTTCCTTTCCTATTTATAGCTTCGTGTATTCTTACGTCTGGTCACCGTGCTGCTGAGGCGCCAAGACCTTGCTCCTACACATGCTCGAATACATAATGTTGAGAGCTGAGACCCCATCACGTGTTGCGCCTCGTGGGGAAGTTCGTGTTAACTGACCGAGGTGTAAACTGACTCACGATGCAGCCTGACACACTACACCCCCTTCAGCACCGGGACGCATTTCTTCTGTTAATTATTTGTCGGTTTTAGGCAGCTTCGGAAACTCATGTGGGGATTAAAATAGTACAGACTCTGGCCATCAATCTTCTGACCTCCAACGTCAATGAAACTATTTAATCACGCCCAAAACTCGTGGTAAAAAAGTGTCCTAGTACTGAAGGCGCTACTACGGTACCCATGCCTTTCTTTGCCATGTACTGCTTGCTATTGACTCCAGTTCTTAAAATTCCCTGTTGAAACTGACGCACGGCACAGTCTGGTGCGCTAAACACTGCCCTCATGCTACTGGTTCCCGTCTTGTGGTTTTATAATCGTGGTTCGTAATGCTTTGTGGCGGTTAGGTTAGTGTGTCGTAGACGGAGAAAATAGATGTGAGAGAGCTCTACGTTGTGTGTGTGTGTGTGTGTGTGTGTGTGTGTGTGTGTGTGTGTCTGACAGAGCAATTTTTGTAGTGTCCGTCATTCTGCCAATCTACATGGTCGTGTTTCTGACGTAGTGATAAGCATATGACTGTTTTGATGTGCTGATCTTATTAAGTAGCGTTTGAAAAGGTGATCACATCTTGCCTTGATAATATTACCCAACATTAACCAGTTTTCTATTGGAGGGAGGTCATTACACACTCTGGCAGTGAAAGCATCAAAGAGAACTCCACAACCGCAGCAACAACAGCCTTCAACACTTTTCCTGCGATTTGGTTCATCCTCCTTATCAAGAAACCACCACTGAGATCTTTCACTGTAACTCACTACCATCACAAAGCATCCTATTAACTAAAGACTGTAATATACTCTTTTTAGTTAATTTTTCCATCTTTCTTGCCGATTTTTGTTAGGATTTCGCTGTTTTGGGACTGTGTTGTGGTGTACGTACGTCGCAGTGGTGGAGTTAAATAACCTATGATGGAAGCCTTTGATCCATGTCTCCCTCCATCAGTTATATCGTCACGCCCTGCATTGCCAAGGTCAGCGGGGAGGGTGGCCGTGCATACCAAACAAAGGCTCCATGTGAAAAGAGAAAAAAACACGAAAATGGCATATATGTAACGGGGATTTAGAAAGGACAAGACAAGAAGATGGGACATGACAAAGGGAAATAAGGAATAGGGGAATGTAAAGGGCAAGGATGGATAGGAAAAGAAAGAATGGGGGTGTGATTAAAAAGAAAGGGAAGGAGACTCAGGCAAAGAGAAAATATGACTTAAAGGGATTAAAGGAATAGGGAAAAATGAAATACAGGGAGGAGGGATAAAAAAACATAGGGAAGAAGAATGTGAGCAAAAAAAGAAAGGAAGGAAAGTCAGGCAAAGGATATGACGAAACGAAGAAAAGAAATAGGGGAAATGTAACGAAATGAGAAGAACAATATCGAAAGGAAGGAAGTTTTAATCCCTTCAGTATTAGGACACATTTTCATATTTATTCTGCCTACAATTTCTCATGTGGGGATGAAAATAGTACAGACTCTTCCCATTAATCTCCTGACCTCCATAGACCCTTCCAATGTCAATAAAATCGTCTAATCACATACGAACTCATAGTAAAAAAAGTGTCCCTGAAGGTGTTGATGTGAGTAAAGGGAAGAGAGAAAGAGAGAGAGAGAGAGAGAGAGAGAGAGAGAGAGAGAGAGAGAGAGAGAGAGAGAGAGAGAGAGAGAGAGAGAGAGAGAGAGACGAGAGAGAGAGAGAGAGAGAGAGAGAGAGAGAGAGAGAGAGAGAGAGAGAGAGAGAGAGAGACTTGGTAAAGGAGATGAAGGGACACACACCGAATGACGCAGCACGTATGTACCTCCTTACCTCGTCTCTTGGCAACTCTGATCAAAACACGACGCATATACCTGTTTTCCTGCGCCTCTGTCTCGTCTCAATGCTTAGTGCTGACTGATTCTGGCGCGTGCTGACTGATATAAACCTTTTCCTTGTCTTTTTTTACAGCTTAGTATTGAATTTGTATGTTTTGGATATTACATAAGTCACTTGCTTATTATATTTCTTTTTTGTTTTCTTTTTTATACCTTTTCTTTAGAGTGAGTATTGGATTACGTGTGTTTTAATATAAATGTATCGCAGAACTTAATCATATCATGTATGTATTTTTTAATCTTTATTTTTTTCAGCCATCGTATTGGATTATGTGTACTCTGAAACGCACCACATGATTTTTTTTTCTTTATGGTTAAACAGACTACCTATGTTAACTTTTTCTCCCCATAGTAACTGAAAACCAATAAACCCCTTAACCCCTTCAGTATTGGGACGCATTTTCATATTTGTTCTGCTTATTATTTGTCGATTTTATACAGCTTAGGAAACTCATGTGGGGGATTAAAATAGTACAGACTTTAGCCATTGATCTTCTGGCCTCCATAGACCCTTCCTAATGTCAATAAAATCGTCTAATTACACCCAAAGCTTGTGGTAAAAATGTGTCCCTGTACTGAAGGGGTTAAATTATTATAAGAAGCAAAGAAATTATCAGACATCTCATCACTTCCTTTCATATTGCAGAAACGATACTCTGGGCTGATAAACCGTATTATTTCTCCTCACAATATTTCTCCCCAGCCTTCGCTTGGGTTTGCAGCGGTAGTGTACTTTTAGGTCCGCATTAACAGAGGTTCTCAGATATGTAACTCTTCTCTTAGATTAATTTTTAGTCTTATAATCCATCTTAACCTCTTGAAATTGGTGTTGTACGGGAAGAAGGTATAAAAAACAGAAGGAAGAATGTGAGCAAAAAGAAAAAAAAGGAGAGTTAGGCAAAGGATACGAAGAAATGAGAAAAATAAATAGAGAAATGTAATGAATGGCAAAAGTACAACACCAATTTTGGGGAGATTAAGATGGATTTTAATACTAGAAACTCGTCTAAATAAAAATCATATAATTAAAAATCTCCGTTACTATGAACCTTGTATTTGTAGTATAATCATGAACCTAATTTTCTTAAGATATATTTGGCATTGGTCACCGCTTGGTCGTAATCATGTGTGTGTGTGTGTGTGTGTGTGTGTGTGTGTGTGTGTGTGTGTGTGTGTCTGTGTGTGTGTGTGTGTGTGTGTGTGTGTGTGTGTGTGTGTGTGTGTGTGTGTGTGTGCACGCGCGCCTATACTTGTCTGCCTGCCATCAACTCATCGTTCCTACCCACCCATTGGCAAAGTATGTATTGAAGATTTCTATGTATATGGCCTGTATATTTTGACTCAGCCTTACTGTTTACTGTTGTCCTTCTTTAATTAAACTTCAGCGGCAGGCAGGATATCTCTTCAAGGCAAAGCTGAAGTGAGAAATAAGTTAAACCATCTGTAATCCAATCAAGTGTTAAGGTTTTCATTTACGTGTTTTATTGAATCGATTATTGGTTTTGTTGTCTTCGATTATTATTTTTTCCTTGTATTTATCGCTTTATTATTTTTTTTTCATTCTTTATTTATTTTTCTCTGTCATTGCTTACATCAGTACCTGCACAATGGGAATATACTAGAGCTGGCATTCTCAAACACCTTTTGTACTTCACCTCCATTAATTCAGAGGACTTCATTTCAGTTGACAAGAGTTTTTAAGATGTATTTTTTTTCTTTTTTTATGCTTCAAGAGGCAGAGTGACAAGATTTCTGCATTATTAATTGGAAAAACACTCTTCAAAACACCGCTAGTCATTTCCGTGGCCTTGGAAAATAGTCGTGGTGAGAGAGCAAAAGTATTTCTGATTACGAACTTAGGCTACTTCACACATTAATTACAAGCTCAACATCCTTTATTTCATTTCATTTGTCGATTTATTTATTTATCTTATACGTCAAATTTTCTAGGAACTTCATGTGTGTGTGTGTGTGTGTGTGTGTGTGTGTGTGTGTGTGTGTTTGAGAACCGCCACTCACACCTCGTCGTTTTAATTTCTCCCTCACAACTTTGACCTTTCAGAGACATCCACGTGCCAGGACTCTCCTTCTACACGCCCTCTGTTGCTCGTCTATCACACTCAATGCCCAGTGCTCCCTCCTTCTGTTTTCCGTCACTCTTTACCAGGACCACTACTGAGGCAAGGTAACCCGGACTGTACACACAAACATCCCCTTCGAAGCCTTCACTGACTCATAAAATCCGCCGCAGGTTTTGTATCAGACGGCACTCGGGACATTCTCCAATGGTCATGCAACGTTCCTGACCCGCCAAGTAGTGCCTTCAGTTCGTGGCTCAGCAGAACTCCTCATCTGGCTCTCATACCCTCAGCCCGCTCCTTCTGACGTGTTAATCCTTTTGTTAAGCTCCCCCTCCCTCCCCCCCTAAGCGCCAAGATGACCTACAGTTTTCCCAAGAGAGAGAGAAGACCTGGCATCGATTATATCAGCCCCGTACGATTGTGGGAGGAAGAGGGTGCGTACTGTCACTCCTTCCCTTCTCCTCCTCTTCTTCGTGTTCCTAATACTACTGATGCCCTCCTCCTCCCCCTCCTCCTCCCCGCCAGCCAGCCAGCCCTCAATACGGGGATAGAGGCGCCCCTCCTTCACCCTCCAATCCTTCTTAATACCAATGCTTGTATTCTCAAAGACTTTAAGATCTGAGAGTATTTGCTGAGGCCAGAGATGATTACTTGGATCTTGGTGATGTTAAACTGTCTCTACAATCATGAGAACCCTTGAAAACATCCAGTAATTGCGTTTAGATACGGTTAAAAGTTGAATCAAAAGCCCCAAAGAACGCTGAAGTGTTTGAGAATACGGCCCACGTTTCTACTAAATTGATTTATATCCTCCCTGCAAACTACGCGCAGCTTTTACCAGGGAGTTTGTTTTTGGCCTCCTGTGTTTGGCCTCACAAGGAGACTGACCGAAGCTGTCCACTGCAGGAACGAAGGATAAGTACGGGTAGTTCCTTTTAACCTTCCCTCCTCACTCCCAACTTGCTCTATATGATCTTGTGTGCTCCCCATTCCTCCCCCTCCCTCCCACCATCATCAGCCTTCTCATGACGGCTCTGTACTCTTCTCTGTGACGATTTTCAAGGTAATGCTGTGGTGCTGTGAGTCCCTGTCCGTCTGTCTATCTGTATTACATGGCCAGCCCATCTGTCTGCCTGCCCCCAAGTGTACTTAAGAGTGCTTCTCTGCTCATCTCGTTTTCTTTTTGCAGAGTGAAGTGTGTAGCGTGTGTTTGCAGCGAGTGAGTACTCAATCCTTTTTACGTGTCCCCGTGTCCTCCCAAACACTCCCTTTATATGATGCTGCTCCCTCCCTCGTCCCTCCACTCTCCCTCCCTATATCTTCTCAGTATACTTATACATGATACTATGATATTGTGTGAAGTTGCCCCCATTTCATTTTCCTGAGAATTTTATAGTTCCCTTTTTTTCCCAGCATTCCCCATACAGCTGGATGCGGCTCCTCTCTCCCTATGTAATCCCTCCCCATGACTATTCTCCTCAATTTTCCCCAGCGTATGTACAGTATATCCCCATTCCCCACTCCCCACACAATCCCCCTTACAATGATATCTCTTTCCCCCTCAGCATTCCTCAGATTTATGATATACGACATCTGTTTCTTTCCATGTTGTCTTCTCTCCTCATCCCATTGATTTAAAAGCCTTCCCTCTAACCTATAAACTCTACATACGGTACATTGTTCATCATTTGCTGTATCTTTTCCACATGACTCAAATCCCCTCGAATGTCACCAGTTTCCCCTCGTATCAGTTTCACACTCATCCATTCCCCACACAGAACGTTACACATGCATATATTTCATTCTTATATGTGTACTTATTTATTGTATTGTTTATTATTATTATTATTGTTTATATTCTTATCATCATCCAGATTTTTTTTATCAATACATTGTGTCCCTTCCCCTCACCATGACCCACACAATTCCCCTCAGAGATGTTGCTGCTTCCCCTCCCCTCCCCTCCCCTCCCTCCCTCATCCCTCACTCCCTCCCTGGTTCCTTATATGTATTATTAATTAATAATATCAAGTTGTTGTTTTCTTATATATACTAGACTAATGTGAAGTGACCACAAGATCCAATTAATACTCTTATTATTATTATCACCTTTTGTTTATTGATTTATTTATCCATATATTTACTTACTTAACTATTTATTTTAGGTTAAGGAAGATTTCAGGCCTGCGTTAGTTTTCAGTGTGATATTTTGTAACAGATAGAGAAAGAGTAAAAACGCATTGTACAGACGGCTCCCTACTTGATGAAGCTATTTCTTCGAACAAAATTGACCCCTGTCGTCTTTTTTTTTTCTTTTTTTTTTCATAATAGCTGTCATTAGCTAAAGTTAAGTTGTCCATAATATATGTATACTATGGGTCATCCTCCTTCTTCCTCTTTCCCTTCACTCTACCATTCCTGTCCTCCACTCCCACCTTCATGTTTCTTATACATTCACTCCTCTCTCTCTCTCTCTCTCTCTCTCTCTCTCTCTCTCTCTCTCTCTCTCTCTCTCTCTCTCACGGCAGTTAACTTTGTGTGTAGTGTTAACATCACCACACCACACCAGACTACAGGAGTCATGATACCACACTACCATCACCATCACAGTACCACCACACACCACCAGACACCACCACCATCACACGCAAACACCAGACACCACCACACCACATCACCACCATCACCACCACCACCACCATCACCACCACACACTACCACATACCACAGCACCACCACACCTTACCGCTGCTATCACCACCACATACCACACCACACACCACACCACACTGCACAACACCACAGCACATCACACCACACCACACATCCGTTCTGCCCCGACCTGCCAGTTTCCTCTTTTATTTAGGACACATTGGAGTGTTGCTGCTTTTTTTCGCGTGTTTCCGGGTGCATCAAAGGCTGGCGGTGTTGGAGTAGGTGGAGAGAATGGGACGGTGAGCTTGATGGGAGACGAAATGGATGAGTTGATAAAAGGTGTTAAAACTTCCTCTTTTTTTCCATCACGATTTTTTTCCTTTATTATTGGGGGTTTGCATTGTTTTGGTATTTAGTTCATTAATAGAAAAACAAATCAAGTTACAATCTGTAATATGATCTTGTTTGGCTGTTATCTCTCTCTCTCTCTCTCTCTCTCTCTCTCTCTCTCTCTCTCTCTCTCTCTCTCTCTCTCTCTCTCTCTCTCTCTCTCTCTCACTAAAGTAACACTTTTGTCATTCATTTCCATTTTTTTTTCATCATTAGCATTAATTAGCATGCCCAGGATTGTTTTGGTGTTTCATAAAAGACTTTGAAAATATGAGAAACATGACCCAAGTAATAACATCCAACAATATCTATTCTAATTATTTACATTTCCAAATTCATTTTAATAATGCCAAAATAAAAGATAATAATAATAAGATAAAAAAAATAGAAAGCGTTTTTATACACAACGAAGAATTTATGTTTTCTTTATTTAGTTCAAGCGTTTTTTTCTTTTATTAAAAAACATGATGTAATTTATTTCTACTATGATTTCTTTCTTGACATGTGATGTTTCTGGCGCCACCACTGAGAAATACAGGCGGTACGTTGAACTTGGCCTTGTAAACACTGAATTCGGTAAAGTTATTTATTATATTGGCTGTTAGTTTGAGTATTTGTTGCACCAATAAATATAGTGCATTCCAGTCTGGGGGGCATTGCGTCTTCCGCGACTTTTAAATGAATTATGCAGTAAAATATTGGCCCACAGTGGCACATGACCAGTGGCTTCCTCGCAGGGCAGTGCATCAGTTTGTTTGCCTACACACACAGAGAGAATAAAGAAAAGTGAGAATTGACCTCCTAAAATAGTTAAATATTCCCCCAAAATGTCTTTAAAGAGAGCAATGGTTATATCTCCATTCACACAGCCCACCATAACGGCAATGTACCAGATCAACACCTCCCCTCCCCTTCCTTCCCTGTGTCAACTCGTCAATATCTCCTTCAGTTTTGCAGTGTTTCCCGCGAAATTTTAACTGTTTTCCTCCTGTAATGTGTAAATTTTAGTCAAAGTGTGTGAGTAGTAAAGTATAGTAGTGGTAGTAGTACTGCGGTGGTGGTGGTAGTGGCGGCGATGGCAATATTAGTAGTTGCAATAGTAATGGTAATAGCAATAGTACCACTAGTAGCAGCAGCAACAGCACTATCACCATTACTAATGTTGTGTGTGCGCGCGCGCGTGTATGAGAGAGAGAGAGAGAGAGAGAGAGAGAGAGAGAGAGAGAGAGAGAGAGAGAGAGAGAGAGAGAGAGAGAGAGAGAGAGAGAGATACGCGTATAT
>CM035187.1:10109580-10165198 GCA_020233015.1 Callinectes sapidus | reverse complement strand
GACGGAGAAGAGAGAGAGAGAGAGAGAGAGAGAGAGAGAGAGAGAGAGAGAGAGAGAGAGAGAGAGAGAGAGAGAGAGAGAGAGATGTACATGCAAGAAAGGAGTGGGGCTGGGGAGGCGGACATAAAGTTGAGAAAGGAGGTGTAGCTTGATATACGTCTAGAGTTTTGGCCAATGGTGTTTACCAATTAGAATCCCTTGAGTTGACATATCACTTTAGGTTAAAGTAAGGATAGGAAGGTTGCTTCATCAAGGAGGGAGCCGTCTATATTGGCCCCTTACTTAATTCCTCATAGTAAGAACCAACAAACCGTGCTGTGCTTTCTTCCTATATTACCCCTTTTTATGTAAGAAGAGGAAGCTGGCCAAGGGCAAAAAATGAAAATAAAAAGCCTGTTAGTTTTCCAGTTCCCTTAAAGGACAAAAGAGTTAGCTGAAAGACAGGAACAGATGTCTTCAAACTTCTCTCTTCAATAAAGCCAAGTCATAGAAAGTTGGAAATATAAAAGCAAGAAGGGAGTTTTAGAGTTGTTGGGTGGACATCACTTGACTTCCTTTTCTTCCTTATTTTTCTCCTTCCTCACCTTCCATCAGTTCTTCCAATTCTTCTTTCTCTCCTTTCTCACCCCCTCCTTCTCCTCCCAGTCTATTATTTACCTATAGTCCTCCCAATTTGATTCAATTTCCTAATTTTTCTCCTCCTCTCCCTCAACTCTTACAGATTCTCAAAATTCCTATTAATCTTGTATTTTTTTCAGACTTTTTTTCCTACCCTTCCTTCATTTACATGCTTTAACACCTCCCACATAATTCCCTCATTTTCCTTCCCCTCACACCTGCTTTTTTATTGTTTTTTTTTTCTTTTACAAATTCTTCAAAATTACTATGTCATGTTTTTTGTTGTTTTTTCCTCATCAACTCAGCCTTTCTCTGTTCTTACTTTCCCCTTAAGAATTCCACCAGTCTTCATGTTCTTTCTCATTAATCTGGCTTTCCTCTATTCTTTCTTCCTCAGCCATTTGTCATCCACTGCTGTGCAAAGGCCTTCTTCCCCCTCTGTCACCACCACAATCTATCCTCCATCATTCTTCTCCATGATACTTTACCTAATTCCTTGTCTATTTCATCTCTCCATCTTCTTTTAGGTTATCCTCTATCTCTATTCCTTCAAATGCCTCAAAATTCCAATCAGTGCCTTCTCTTCTTTCTCATTTATTTAGCCTTCCATTATCTCCAACACTCACCTCAGGGCTTCAACTAATCTTGGATGTTCCCTCACCATCAGACATTGGGGCCAAGGTTGTAGATCCCAGTCACTGTTTTGTTGAGGAGGTGGTGGACCCTAATCACGTGTACAGCAACTGGCACCTCCTCCCTGACCTTCTACTGGAGAGGATCTTTCAGTACCTCACATTGTCAGAGAGGAACACAGCATCCCAGGTGAGTTCTGTTGGTTTGATGATGATGTATTAGTGGTGTGGTGTTTGTTTGCAGCCAATAGTTATACATCTCAAAAAAGACATGATATTGTGTAAAGTTAACCACAAGTCTTACCAGTTGATATGCACTTCCTTAGTATATCATCTGTTATTGTGTTCTTTCATTCATTATTTCATCTCATTGTTAGCTTCTACTTCTTCTTGTGTGCAAAGGGTGATTTCTCTAATGTTTGTCTTTTTCATGGCTTTTTCCATATGTTGTTTAGGTCTTCTTTCTCCCCACTGGCCTCTTTACAGCAACTTCCAATGCTTGAATGAAATTATATAAGGTTTTTATTCATTCTTCATATGCAATCTTTTTTGCTTTGTTTTTCTCACTTGCCTCCTCACAACAACTTCTACATTCTTCTAAGTTTATAATACATCTCTGCTTTTCTCCAAATGCTGTCTCTGGGCTTTCTTTTCCTCGTATATCACTCAGACACTTTAACATATGACTCTCTTCTCTCCTAAAAAAACCCATACCACCACAATCTGTACCTCTGCACATTTCTCACATAGTACAGTACACCATTTACCTGTCAGGTAGTGGATTGATGGCTCACTTCCTCCCTGCCTCCCCAATAGGTGTGTTGGAACTGGAGCAAGGCGTTCAACTTCCCACGAGTCTGGTACACCTTTGAACTGCACGATACCTTACTCACCAAGCGCAAGTTTAACTACTGTGCAGGATGGCAGGTAAGAATTGCAGAGAGAGAGAGAGAGAGAGAGATCAGTTTATTGATTGTTTTTTATCATTTTTACAATATAAAAAGTCAGTATTATACATTTACCATTTTTCATAGCAGGCATAATAAGTCAGTGTTTTGAAGGGCCTATAAGTTATTGTTAAGTGGTAAGGTTTCTGTTAAGTCTTTCATATATGTTTCCTTTTGTATACTGTACAATACCCCTATTTGTTCTTTATTATTTTTCTTATGCATATAGATATTTTCTCTTTTTATTTCCACCTTCTATTACCTATGCATATTTCTCTTTTTTTTTCTTCTTCCATCTCTTTTCATCACCTTCTTTACCTGATGCCTTCCTCATAACACCCCATGCCATTCATCCCACCAAAGGAAATGAGCCAATCATTACTCTTCTGAAAAGTAGAGTTGCATCATCTCTCCCTTCCTCCCTTATGTATCATACCTATCCCATCTATTCCCCACTAAATAAGGAATTATCTCTCCCTTTTGATCTTTCCTTTCCAGAGATCTATTTTCTTATATGTGCACCATCATTACTCTCCTCTTTTCTTCTTATTTCTCAAAATCCACCCCAACCAACACTGCCTCTATTCTCTTCTATAGCACCTTTCTTTGCTTCTTTTATATCTTTGTATCTTTATATTTTTTCCTTGTTATTCTAATTTCAATGTCAATTTATTTCTTTTGCCAATCCCTGTAAAACTCTGAGTTATGCAGTGACCGTTGATATAGTTTGAACTTTAGAAATTTGTGGGTCACTTCATATATTCTGCAACACATGAGAAGGTTGAGTTCTTTCTTGACAACTCGACTCAAAACAAGCTTCTTTTCTTATTTGCAATCCCTCCTCTTGTCTCTCCTCTACAGAAACTCCTGGACCATATCCGAGTGAGTGTTTTTCTCACCAAGAAGGGCAGTCACATCCGCACTCTCATCTTTCAGCCCATGACCAACTTGTTCAATCTATACGAGTTCCTCAATATCAGCCTATACCTCCACCACCACTGCCCAGGCACCCTTGATTATGTTCACACTGTTAGGTGAGTATGTGCTCTTATATTATTATTTCTACCTCTTCTTCTTTCTTTTTTCTATGGGCTCAGGTTCATAATATTTGGTCTTTAAGATTGAGTGCTCCTTATACATATAAATTTAGCATTTCTTACATTTTTCTTATTTTGTTTCTTCCTTCATAGCTTTTCCCTCCTGTCCTTTCCATCACTCATCATACTTTTCCTTTTGCATGTCATTCCTCTTCCCTTCACACAGTTCCAGTCCTACACACCATAAATGACTTCATCCCTTCCTCATCATCCCTTTTATTTATCTTTTCAATTCTTCTCATCTCATGTTTCTTTCAACCTATCTCTTTTCACCTCCTCTTCTCTTCACACAGCTCTAGTCTTACACATCATAAATAACTTCATCCCTTCCTTATCATCCCTTTTATTTATCTTTTCAATCCTTCTCATCTAATGTTTTTTACCTGTCTCTTTCTATTGTCTCTTTCCACTTCCTCTTTCCTTCACACAGTTCCAGTCCCACACATCATAAATACCTTTCCTTTTCATCCCTCTTACTTATCTTTTCAATCCTTCTCATCTCACATTTTTTCCCACCTGTCTCTTTCATCCATCTCATGTCCCTCTCTCTCATATCCCACTCTTTCAGATTTCAGTTTGCTTGCCATGTGACAGAGCGTTCGGAGGAGCTGGTGTTTGGCACAGGGGGTCAGATTCTGGCTATGTTCAAGCAGGTGATGGGAGTGTTTGCCATGCTGCACACCCTGGAGCTGCGTGACCTGCTGCTGGATGGCTGTGAGGGCATGACACTCCTGGATGATGTATGTGGGTGAAAGGAGTAATATAGAATTTTCTCTGTTAATTTTTATCTTTGAGGGGTACTGATTTAAGGCTACAAAAAAAAAAGCAAAAAATGAAAAAGGCCATGAGCGCTAAAGCATCCTTAAAATTCCTTGTCAATGTAACAAGGCCACAGAGCTAGTATTTTTAAGCTGATAATAAAGAAATCTTGTTAACATGTCCTTACAGTTATAAAGAAAGTACCCTTGAAAGTCTGTATCAATTCATTCTGTGCCCAGGTGTGTGTGAGTTGCTGCGAGACACTCAAGACTCTGGTGCTGATCAACCTGACAAAGATGAGTCACCCCATCATCCACCCAGCGGCCTTTGTCAACCTGCAGACGCTCGTCATCTCCCCACAGGTGTGATGGTTCAGGATGACTGTGTAGCAACTTGATCGCTTTGGAAATTATGTAAATGTGTTGTTAACTCCTTCAGTACCATGATGCATTTTTATATTTATTCTGCTTACTATCTGGCAATTTTATACAGCTTTAGAAACTTATGTAGGGATCAGAATAGTGAAGACTCTGGTCATTAATCTTCTGACCTCCATAAACCCTTTCTAATGTCAATAGAATTTTGTTATCACGGCTAAAACTCATAGTGAAAATGTATTCAAGTACTGAAGGAGTTGATATCAATTCATGTTTTATCTCTGTTATATGTGTCCAGCTGTCCAATACCCATAAGTTCTTGAGATGCAGCATGTGAAGCATAGTGGTCCATGAGACTCTCCATTTCCATCATGGGCCAATGGGGCTTATTGTGATGTAATTAAGAAGCTTTAAAAGATTAGATGAATATATACATGATAGGTGGAAGAAGGATGGTAGATTTTGAATAGGCACTGCCAAGAGTAAGACTAATGACTTCTTTCAGCTTCCCTTATTTTCTTCTATGTATTCTTATATGAAGCAGCAGTGAATTAACTATGGTAACAAAATATTCCTGAACATAAGCAATGACCTGATGGAGTTGACCCTTTTCTTGTGCTGCTTCTTCTGTTACTCTCTTATAATACTTCTGTTTGTCTTTGCCCCTTCTAAGTCTCTTGTTTCTTTTCTTCCTGCCTTTTTCCATCAATGCTTCTATTTACTCTATTTCTATCCTTTGTACTTCCTCTGTCTCTCTCTCTCTCCTTTTTCTTGCAGCTTCCTTTATTTTCTTAAACATACTATGTGAAGCAGCAGTGAATTAACTTAAAAACCCTCCCTGAACAGAACATAAGTGATGACCTGATGGAGTTGATTGGTCAGTCAAGGCTGCGTAACCTTCACATCGTGCAGAACAAGTACACAGAACATGGCAAGTCTCTCGGCTACAAGGTGTGGAAGGTGTGTCGCCGCGGCAACCCCTTTCTGCGGGTGCACTTGCAACTTGAGGGTTCCTGCAAGAAGGAGATCATTTGGCAGCCCCAAGCACCTGTCAAGAGTGTTGTTTATGACACCCCATATGCCAAAGTGAGGTGCTGGGTGCTGCATGCTGTTTTCTTTCTCTCTATTGCTGTTTTGTGTTTCCTTTCCTGGTGTTTCTTCCTCTATTATTTATTCTCTTATGATGCTCCCTTTTGTTTTTGCTCCCTCTGTGTCTTTTGTTTCTGGCCTTCCTGCTTCCTTCCACTATAATGCTTACTTTTGTTTTTGTCCACTCTGTGTCTCTTGTTTCTGGCTTTCATGTTTCCATCCACTAATGCTTCCGTTTTTGCCCTCTCTGTCTCTCTTGTTTCTGCTCAACCTGCTTTCTTCCATCAGTTCTTTTCACAATGTTTCTATTCTTTCTGCTTCCTCTGTCTTTTTCCTTTTAATGTATTCTGTTATTGCCTAATTTATTTGTTTTCTCTGTTTCCATCAATGCTTTTCTCCTTCCCTCTGTTTCTGTCCTTTTTGCTTTCTATTATTGCCTCCCTTGTTTATATCTCATTTATTTGCTTTTATTTCTGTGCTTCATTCCTCCTGTTATTTCTTCCCTTTTTTATCCTTTTACCTCATTTTTACAAACTAGAATACATACAATAACACCATCAAAATTCTTACCAGTTTTCTTGTGTTTCTCCGCCATGCCGCAGATTTCCCCCAGAATTATGATGGCCACTGTGGAGATGTACAAGCAGGACCTGGAGGTGTTTGCCCACATGCAGCTCCCTCGCTTCCACATGGCCAGTTCCTTCCATGAGAGAGCCGACTCCTCCCTGCTGCTCCTTGTCCGGCAATCTCCCTACATCCACACTCTGGTGAGAAGTGAATGTGAGATCATAAGAAAATAGTGTATAAGGCTGTTTGATTCATGTAATATAGCTTCTGAATTACTGATTTTAAGGGGTTATATGGGAAGGAGAAAATATATGTATAAATATTGGGAAAAAAATGCAATAAACATACTGGAAAGAGAATATGAAAGAGTGAAGTGAGGGGAGAAGGAAAGGTGGTAGGTGGTGTGTCAGGGTTTGTTTTGGACACAGGTGGTGAGGGAGAAGGTGTCCACTGCAACTGTCCTCCTCCTGGCACACACCGCCAAGAACCTCATCTACTTCTATGTGCGTAGGAATGCCATCATGCTCAAGGTACGTACTGTCTTCCTGCCTGTGTTTACATGTTTATCACCACCAACGATTTTCCATTGTTAGAAAAAACTGACAATGTATTATTGAGAATTTATCAGTAGTTTACCAGCATGGAAGGATTTTTTTATCTATTATTGTCAAGAAAAAGGCATTTAATTAACAGGCAGACTGGCCATACAACCCTGACTGGACACCAGAATTCTACGCATGGCTGTGTAAGAATGCGCGATCATATGAGGCGATGGAGAGGGAGGTGTCACAGATCCTGGGGCACCGCTGGCAGGCACTCACCGACAAGCAGTTCAAGATGATCAAACTGGACCTCAACAAGAGCCTGTACTTGTAGCAGTTGTCAGGGAGCTGAGGTGAGGGTGGCAGACACAAGATGAGTGCTTTTTTAGTGTAAGATGGGAAGGTGGCCATGGGCAACAAAAACAATGAAAATAAAAAGCCCACTAATTTGCCAGTCCCCTTGTGATGATACTGTTCAGTTCCATTATTAGTAGGAGCTCCATTTTGTTTTTGTTGTTATCAATTTTATGTAGATATATGAAATTTGTGTGATATTTTTATACACTTTTGTGATACCTGCATAGTGTAGGTGTGTATGAAAGCTTCTGTCTGTTAAGGAATACTACAGGATAAGTTTTCAGTGGTGCATGAGTGTTGATGTTTGTGCTGAGGTGCTCAACCAGAGGCATAAGCACCACAAACATTACCTGCGGACACAGAGAAACTAGAGGCACAGACACCACAGGCACCATAAACACCACAGACACCACATGCACAGACACCAGACACCAGACACAGAGGAACTAGAGACACAGGCACCACCAACATTACCTGGGGACACGACAGTTGTAATGGTCCTATCTGCGGTGCTTAGTTTTTGTCTCCCAGTCAGGGGTTCTGTCCTCGCCAGTGTCTCCTCATGGTAAAATTATCTAACCTTCATATGAATATCCCACTGTTTCCATTAATCCCTTCATTACTGGGATATGTATTTACCGTTTTAGTTTGAGGTGCGATTGGATGATTTTATTGACATTAGGAAGAGTCTATGGAAGTCAGAAGATTAATGACCAGTCTACTATTTTAATTCACACATGAGTTTCTTAAGCTGTATAAAACTGACAAATAATTAGCACAATAAATAGTAAAATTCATCCCCGTCCTAGGGGGGTTAAGTGTCAGAAAACCATTGCATTGATCAAAGCTGCTGATTCTGATGAGCAAAAAACCTTCCAGACAGTGAAACATCAATTTTGGCAGTCTTCTCTTAAAAAAGTTCTCAAGTCTGGAAGAGTAAGGAATTAATCAGGAAGGGGTTAGCTTCTTTATCTTCACTTTGCCTATTTCTTTTCCTTTTTCATCCTAAATAACATTCTATTATATTCAAGGTAAGGCAAGCTACATTCAGAGAGAGAGAAAGAGAAAGCAATTTAGCATCATCTGTCAAATACCCAAAACACAATCTTTCTTTTTAAATCATTCTCCAGGCTCATAACTTTGCCTTTTGTCAAAGAATACATTTCCTTTACTTTTTTGCATGTTTGTTGGCCTCTAATACACATTACTTGACTTACTTTTAATTTTGCTCACTATATTCATGTGTTCCTGAAGTTATATGTTGATAGAAGTTTGGGGAGCAGTGGGTATAATGGGATTGGAATATTAATTACTAGGAAGAAGACTTGACTCTGTTCTCTTCTTGTGTTGAAATCTTACTATTTTATGTACCATCTAATCCTTTCACCATTGAGAACACTGAAGCTATTTGATTTATATAATAACAATTTTAACGAACAAATTATACTATAGGCATTGAATGGTTATAATTTGTCCATCACTTCTTTCCTCCTATCACTTTCTTTCTAGATTATACATATTCCAATCTTGTGCTAGAGGGTTCTATGAATGCATTAGCAGTGAAAGGATTTATTCAAGATACCCTGACATTTTTTGTAAGGAAAGCATACAGAATTATACTGTGAACTTCCACTATAGTTTTATATTACTAGCAGGAAATGTAGTAGAAATGAAAGTGTAAATTAACACCTTTTTACATTTGTTTATTTACAGAAATAGACACAAATCAATATATGCATATAAACTCCTTTGGTTTTCATTCTGTTCAGCAAGTGTGAAGAATGTTCAGAAGGTAGGATAAGTTTGAGGTCCTGTCTTAGTGTTGCTACATTAGTCTGGTGGGTCAATAATTTAACATATTATGGTGAAGTTTTGTAGCCTCAGTAAGACCACTAACAAAAATTTTATACACATACCCAAGGGAATATGTTTAGTGTAGATTCAGATTCATCTCTTCACCTGTGATGTATCAACATTTGTACAAGTTTTGTGAATTCAAGGATTTATTATAAACTTTACATTTTTAACAAAAGTGATATAAGAGTATTCCTTTTATAAAGTTTGGGTACTTTTTAAAAAGGTCCAGATCTGGGAAGGCACTAAGATCCGTCCAGTGTGTGACTCCAACACATCCAGACATTTGGACGTCACACACAAAGTTTCAACAGTGATACAAGTAACAATATTCATAATGTACAATATATATATAGAAACTTATTGTAATTTCTCCTATTGAACCCCAGCAACTGAATTAATATCATAAATAATAATGGAATCTGACATTATAAATATTTAGGTAGACAAGAGCTATCCAATCACCAGAGAGTATCCTCACTCTTCACTCATAAGAGTAAAAGATATACACAAGGTGGACATCAGAAGAAAAAGTTCTGCTTACATGTGAAGCAGTGTGTAAACAAACTACATAGTACTTAAATTAGTTACTTTGTCTTATCAGATCAATGTTGCATCCTAGACACTACAAACTTGTTCTGTCAGTACTGCACACACAGGTGATGGCTTGGCACTTGTAATACAAATATGTACGTACCAGCACCACTTGATTGCAGGTGATGAGTAAAGGAGACGCAGGCAGCGATGACATGGTATATGTATTGTTCGTTCTCAATCCGACTTATATGAATATTTGTAAATTGAGCACACATGAGTCTCCAGCCTAACCCAGCGGTAGTGCCTCCTGCTCAATGGGGCTTGGGCACATGGCCGTCCACATAGAAGTTGCGTGTGGCTTGAGGTAGCGTGAGAGTCATGCCATCCAGCTCCTTGGTCAGGATGATCTGGCAGCCTTGGAGAGAAAAGACAGGCAAAGATTGAAAGAAATGTTCTACATCAAACATTGATAGTATTTACTTTTGTCATTGTAAACTTGCCCATATAGGCTGAACACAATGAGAAAGGAACTGTATACTTTGGATAGCAACTGAAAGGAAAGGAATGAATGGACTGAGAACAGTCTCTTCTTTATATTATGATTATGATGAGACAAGGCATGTTCTCTCATCTTGGCTGGTCCCTTTTATGGAGGACCTAAGTTTGGGAAATAGACACCAATATAAAATACCAAAGTTTAAGATACAAACAGGCTCACCCAGGCGAGAGGTGTCCTTGAGGAACACAGCAAGGTCCAGCATATCCTCCTCCTCCTCTACAGGCTCTGGCAGGCAGTCTATGTATGTGTCGTCCACGTACACATGACATGTGCTACACGCCAGAGACGCCTCACAGGCACCTGCCACCAGTAGGTGTAGAGAAAAATACTAATAAGACTAGTGTTCTACATCATATTTCTTGCCTATATTTCATTAATATACATGATGTGTTTTTATTCTTCTAAGTAGCATGTTACATATAAACTGTAAGGTCTGTGAAAGTGTGGTAGCTAGAGTAAGTCACGGAGCTTTGGAACGAGTAAAAAAAAAAATCAGGGAATGGATGTACATGTGCTATGTACTTGTTGAAACATTTTAGAGTGAAGCAATGGGAGAGAAAAAAAAAGTAACCTCTTTTGTTAGTGGAAGAGAAACAGAACAGTAATTTTTACATGAAAAGAAAACTGGCCAAAGGCAGAAAAGTATGGAAGAAAAGACCTTTCTACTAGATGTTTCACAAAAAAGGTGAAATAAAAAAGGACTTCCAAAATAGACATATGGAAGGATGGGACAAAAGAAATATAGTGTAGTGGAATAAACTAAACGAATTGAAAAGACATTCTAAGGCATTTCTGCTGAGATCATCCTACAAAGTTGCTAATGATGACAACAACTATATATTTACTGAGTCGCCTTGACACACCTTCAAGGTCAACATTGAACCGATGCGCCAGGTACAGCACGTTGTCCCCAACTTTGCCTCGCACCGGGATTTTCTTCCCATTTCGGTCAACAAATGTTATGTTGACACTGGAAACACAGGATGTTAGAAGGTGGAGGTTTGGTAATGTGATGGGAGACACCTAAGAATGTGCCATAACATATTTGCCGTCATAACTTTGGTAAAATTACACTCTTTCCTAAAACTCCCTAGACAATACTTTTTTTCTGGTAGTTTTCTGCCAGTTTTTAATCACTTTGCTTGTTCTTTTCTTTCCACACATCATTAGCTTTTATGAAATGCTCCATCTGAAGGGAAGGTTAAGGAAAGCCATGTCAAAACTAGTGACAGACTCAAATATCAATTCCATACTATCTTTAAGTCAAGGTAAAAATAATAAGCTTCACCAATGATCATTTGATTTTTGAATAATGAATAAGAAAGTTGGTATGGGAAATTCTTACAGAAAGTAATAAATCAAAAATAAAAATTAAATAGAGGAATTCAAATAACTGTTGTATACCTTGTCTATATCTATTAAGTCTTTGGAAGTTTATTTTACTGTTGACAAGGAAGGCTTAGTAGAAATGACGTGATGCAATGACTGCCACAACACTTACACTTCCTCCTCTGACTTGGGGTCCTCCCACTCATAATTCCCGTGCTGCAGGCCTGAAACAAGGAAATGTTGTGGTCAAAATGAAGGTTTGCCAACAGCAATGATTAGAGGAATGTATGTAAGAGTATCTGGAGGCATTTAATAAGTTATATATGGAATCAGAGATGTAAAAGAAAAGCGATTTCCTGGAAAACATGTCAGATTCTTACAACACACTGTTAAATCTATAAAAATCTTTTTGACAAGCAATAAACAAATGTGTTGATAACATGAATATAAAATTTACTTTGAATGTTAACTTGGAGAAAAGAATATTTGGTAATGGTTTAGTACAACTCCGCATTTTACTTTTTCAATTATTTCTTTCCAAACCTTCACAAAACTTATTGCATACGCAATACAATAATTTGTAATTGCAGCAAAATATCACCAATCCTCTATCACTAACGTTAAAGCTTGGAGATTTGTGGGAATGTACAGTTTTTGCATGTGATTAGACAAAAAGTATTCTCTTCGGAGTAAATTACCAGAATCACTAAAAACATGCAAATGTGACCAGAATCACTTAAAATGCACCCATAAAGCACATTCTGCAATCATAATACCACTAACAATGTATGAAAAATTCAAACCATGTCAGAAAGTACATCCCTACCGTTGGAAAGAAAATCACTACAGTGCTTTACATATTCTAACATAACCTTTATCACTGCGCCTTACATAATCTGTCATGTTTCAGGTGACTCTGATAGTTTACTCCCAAGTAAATACTTGACTTCATCTCATCTCACCCCAAAATTCCTACATTACCAGGCCCACAAACTTGTGGGAATAGAGGGTAGCTGGCATTTTTCCATCACTTTAATGGGTTCTGTGAAGGTCTGGAGGAAAATAAACTAAAACTAAGGCACCAGAATTATACTGGACTCACACCAAATAGTTTTCCATACATTTCACTGCCCCATCCTCTTGTGTACAATAGTGGGTATAGGTATTACATTAAGTCTAGATGTAGTACTTGACCATTAGCATATTCAAGGTCAGGATCACTTTTTTACATTACCCATAAAACTTGTCAACACTGCATAACAAAATCCCCAACCAATCCCTGTGTGTGTGTGTGTGCTGTGTTAGGCAACAAGGCCAGAACTGGCCCCTGGCTGATTGGCTCCCCTCCCCTCCCCTGCCCTGCCCTGCCCTGCACTCACTGGGTGTGGTCACGAGGCACCTCTGCGCCACCTTCTTCTGTGGCCTGGGCAGGATGGTGTAGGTCCTGGCGGCGGCGTGGCCACGTGCCAGGGCCCGCACACCCCGCCAGGCACCGTACACCCACACAGGCCGCGCCATGCTGCTGCTGCTGCTGCTGCTGGGCTCCCTGGGCTGGTGTGTTGACGTTCTACATAAGTTGGATTGGCGCGGATTGCCTCAGGATAGACAGCTGGGTTCTGTATTTCACTTAACATTTTGCTTTTTGTCTTCATAGTTATAAACAAATGATAATAGAATATTGAAACATATTGATAAACAAAATGCAAAATCAAGTATACATCAGTGTAATGTACCACTGGTGGTGGTGGTGGTGCTGGCACTACTCCATGGACCATGTGAAAAACGAAGCAATTTTTCCTCCCTGCTAGCTCCAGCCATCCTGAACTGCCGATATAAGGTTCCCTGGTTAACGCAGTCACTCGTTTTCTCTTATGTCACCTAAAAGTCCAACAAGCTCAACCAACTGGCTGGAATGTAGTGACACCCTTGATAATATACACCCAAGGATAGACCCATCCCATGCAGCGCCAGAGCTTGTGAGTGTTGCTTTTACACGTTTGTAGGAGAGATAGGTAGGTGTAAGTTTATAGGTAGTCAGATACGAAGAAATGGAGAAGCAGTCTTTAGTTTGCTTCAGTTTTAGTACCCCCATTACTAGACATAATCGTTGCTACGCTGTGGTTTCGTGGTAGTTATAATGTTTTTTCTACCTCCTCCCCTCATTCCCCTCACAACTTATCATCATCCCACCCACAACTTCACATCCCTGCTACCTTTCCCTGTCATTCCTCTCACAACAACAGTTCATCCCCCCAAAACTTCCTTTCTCACCCCATTCCCCTCAAAACCTTCAGTAACTTTACATCCCTCTTACTTTTTTCCCTCGTTCCCCTCAAAATAGGCGGTTATAATTTTCTTTGTACGATTTTCTAATGCATCTTTCCTCAGTGTGTATCCATTTCCTCCCACCCTTCTTACTGAGACGCCTCATAACCCCTTCAGTACTGGGACGCATTTTCAAACTCAATCTGCTATTATTTGCCGATTTTATACAGCTAGGTAGACATGCTGTTAGCAAATTAGTTAGCGTGGTGAAAGTGTGTCCCAGTAATGAAGGGGTTAAGATCTGGCTGGTGTATTTTATGACTTCTACCTTTTTGTACATGAGCATGAGCCCTAAGAGGTTATTACTTGCTTATATGATCAGTAAAGTTTACCCAAGTGAGATTGTTGCGAATCGTATAGCAACATGTGTTCTTTTGTTGAGCAGATTGATTTATTGAAGAACGCACTGCACTTGTTTCTTACATATAAAGCTTTGATAATTGACATATTGGTACATTGATGAAAGTGAAAGGTAGTTCTGATATACGGACACAATTGTTGTTTTGTGAAAGTTGATGGTGTTACGAATCAAAGCGGTGACATGAAAGCAGTGAATGTGAATCTCTTTGTATGCCTTAATGTTTTTTTCGAGTTCACTACGATGTTTGTTCACAGTTGGATCGTTAACTATGGAGTAACCAAGTAAACTATGTACCCTCAACAGTCAAGAACGAGTGTCAATTTCTGGCGTGGGTGTTAGAGATGTGATGGTTTGATCGTGTTTTTGAGCATTACTTTGCTTGTTTCACTGTTTTATTTGTGTTAACTTGTAAATTAAGGAAGAAAGAGAAAATATATATCTTTAAAATCGTTCTTTATATCTGACACACTCTCTCTCTCTCTCTCTCTCTCTCTCTCTCTCTCTCTCTCTCTCTCTCTCTCTCTCTCTCTCTCTCTCTCTCTCTGCTAATTAAGGATTCCATATAATTGGCATCATTTACATTATGCTCACCCTAAGACTGGTTGGTTTAGGAGGGTCGGAACAGGGGTACTAGGGAGGGTTACGACGGTTTTTAAGTTTTTTTAACGGTTTTAGCAACGTTAACAAGATTACTGCGTTATCAAAAAAAAAAAAAAAAAAAAAAAAAACACTCAGAGGAACCTCAACCTTAACCTACTCAGGGTAAGAATTGCAAAAAATTTCTTTCAGTTGCTTATAAATATTCTACAGACAGAATTTTTAATAAATGTGAGTATATCACGATGAGATGATGTTGCTATCATGCAATACATTTACTGAAACACAACTATGTCAGATAGTTTTCGATCACTGTGGCAGCAAACTAGTGTAGCGGGTAGTGCAATGTAGGCACTATCCACAAACAGATTTGCAGTTTTCAAAACCAAACTATTTCGAAAAACCTGTCGCGTATTCCTTAACACTCTCCCTCAAACAGAAGATGGATAATTAAAAATTGTTCTCTTTATAGTGAGAAAAAAACTTGTTTTTACTTGTTTTGTAAAACATTTACAAATTTTCTTCAAAGTTTAAACTAACAAAGAGGCAAACACACATTCAGCATCAATGAGGTGGTGTGTATGTGTATCTCTCTCTTACTGGGTCAGTTTGGCCCTTAGCTTGGCTAGGTCAGGCTTGAAGGTCATAGGTGGCCTGCCGCGTGCATTCAGACCAGTGACAGCGAAGGTGCCACCAGCTGAGGGCAGAGCAGCACGCTCCTCCATGGTCATCTTGATGGTGCCAGAGGTGACATACAGGGTGCCATAATCCTTGCCACCCCAGCACACCGAGGTGACACTCTTGGCTGGAATTGGCACACTCCTCACCACCTTCTGCTGCACTGGGTCCACACACACCACCTGGGGATGCGATGATAGGATTTAGAACCATCTGAGAGAGAGAGAGAGAGAGAGAGAGAGAGAGAGAGGGGGGGGGGGGGGGGATATTTACCTTGCTACCAGAGAAGCATGCGAGCCACAGGTTGTCATCTTGGTCAATGGTCATCCCGTCCGGCACTCCCGTCAGCCCTGCAGTCTCAAAGTCCAGCAGAACACGCTGTCCACCTGTCATGACAAGTAACCAGTACAGCAGACCGGACAAGCCACCTCTCATACCATCCTGGATATTTTTAATAGGCCTAACAGAATTGAGTAAGATAAGTCATGGGTAAAGGGATTTTTTAGTATAGTTTTGTGTCATGTCGCATCCACATTGTAGTGACAGCGTGATAAGTTGATAGTTATTTATTTGCATCTCTGTAACCAGTCTTCACTGGTCGATAAATGGGTACCTAGGGCAACCTAGGGAAGGTAAACTGTGGAAACCCGGATTTCATGCTGGCCCCATGTCCCGGGGTAAGGGATTATTCCACCACAGGCTCAAAGGCCAAGGAGACGGGAGATGAGCGCCCGCAGCTACGCGCTGATACAGCGTAAGCCCCCCACTTTACTTTACTTTTAACCAGTAATTAATCAATAGAACAGGTACTCCTAGTACTTAGAATACCTATATGAATGGAAACGTAGTTAATACAAATACAATAAGCAGAAGTGAATGGCTTTATACCAAGTACAGTGTGGGTGAATGGATTGAAGTGGGAGAGTGAGGAGCTTCACTTACTGATGCTTCCCTCGGCGTCGTCGTAATCAAAGTGGTAGACGCAGCGGTCGAAGGAGTCAGCGAAGTAAAAATGTTTCTTGTCGCTGCTCCAAGCCATGCCGTTTGAGATCGTTGTCTGTCATGAGAGTGAAAATATATTAGAGTTGTATACAATCATTTATGAAGAACAGACATGAGTGGTTCTCTCTCTCTCTCTCTCTCTCTCTCTCTCTCTCTCTCTCTCTCTCTCTCTCTCTCTCTCTCTCTCTCTCTCTCTCTCTCTCTCTCTCTCTCATATATTTTAGAGTTGTCTTTACATGCTGTTCCCATGAATTCGTTTATTCACTCATAAAGATGCTTGTATAAACTCTAAAGTGATAAACTTGTATTAGAATCATGTGCAAAACAGTCACTGCCGTATATTCAAACAAACATACTGAAACCTCTCAATAAAGCTACTTACAATATTCAGAGGATAGATAATAAGTCAGGTTTTCATGTGTTCTCTCCATTACTTACGCAAAATCATTATTAAACTATCATAAATATAACGAAAACAAATGTTCCCACAAGAACGTACTGTCGAAGTAAGACACAGAAAGGTGAAAAACTAAGGACATAGGAAGAGACGGTAATATTGAATATAGAGAAAGACCTACCTCCTTGACCCAGGTGGTGAGATGAAGCTGGTGGTCGTACTTGTAGAGGAAGCATGTTTTGGGGTTGATGGGCTCTTGCTGGTCGTCAAACTTTGGAATCGTACCTGAAGAAGAGGGCGAGAGAGGGATAGTGGGTGAAAACTACATTAAGGTGCGTAACTTCATTAATTCAAGCATCCTTCAAAAGTCGTTCTATTGATTTCCTGTTCCATTCATGGCATCATCTTTAAGTATATCTCGAAATAAGTTCATTCTCAAATAACTCCTACAAAGACGCTGGATTTGTATGACTATGGCTCGTATTCTCAAACACTCCTGTGCTACACCTCCACTATTATAAAAAGTTTCATTGAAGTTTACACGAGTTTTTAAGGTGTTTCCATAGTTCCAGAGACATAGTGACACGATTTATACATTATACATTGGAGAAACACTCTTAAAAACCCCGCTGATCATCTCTGTGGCCTTGGATACTACTCGTCGTGAGAGAGCAAAATATTTCTGAATACCGACCACACTGTCCTTAATATGCTTGCTCTATTCAAAGTAAGAATAGGTGTGTGTGTGTGTGTGTGTGTGTGTGTGTGTGTGTGTGTTACGAGCACGATTCATGAAACCCTATATACATTACTGCGAAACACTAAATCCGTGAACACTTCCAAACATTTGCCGCCTGGTCACTTTGAGTCTCGTCACTCACCCGCCCACAGCCGCCCCTGAGGATCACACTTGGCGTCGTTGAACTGGTGGTCGTTCGTGGCATGGATGATCAAAGTTCTGGCAGTGTAGTCGTCCGGGTCTGATTCAGCCCAGCGCACCACAGAGAGAGTGTTGCCGAGTCCCACCACCCACAGATCCTCTCTACCCTCCACCGGGATGGCCATGGACAACACTGCTTCCTTCCCTACGCCTTCTGCAGCTGCAATGGGCACACGTAAGTTGATATCTGGTTTGTTGCATTGTCTTAAGTGAGCATTTGTCTATTCTCCTCTCCCTCATCGGTTGTCCTTCTTATTTCATCATTATACTTTTAGGTTAGGACGCTGGGAAGGTAGATGGTTGAGTGTGTCAGGTATCATTCATAGACTCTTGTTGCGTATAAAAGTTTTGCGGTTAAGATGTGAATTTTGAATTAAAATTTTTACGATTGTGGATGCAGATTTTACACGCCACACCCCTTTTAAGCAGCACGTACATAATATACGGTGCTATATGTTTATGAGCTTGTCTCACAAATGTTTATGCACAAGTATATACGTACATACATCCTATACGTACTGCTCTCTCTCTCTCTCTCTCTCTCTCTCTCTCTCTCTCTCTCTCTCTCTCTCTCTCTCTCTCTCTCTCTCTCTCTCTCTCTCTCTCTCTCTCTCTCTCTCTCTCTCTCTCTCTCTCCATTTGATTTGCATTTGCAATTCTCCTCGCAAATTGTGGGTCTCCCTCATTCGTCTCCCACTGTGGCAGTGGTACGTGTAATGCGATAATGAGTTGACGGAACATGCAGTGCAGTAGGGGAGCAGTGTGTCAGGGGTTTATAGCCACCTTTTTATAACTTGTTTCATCAACGATAGGAAGAAGGTAGGACAACTGTTTGAGTTATCAAGAATGATATAAATCATTAGCAGTATTCACACACACACACACACACACACACACACACACACACACACACACACACACCGCGTAGTGTACTGGTTAGTACGCTCGGCTCACAACCAAGAGGGCCCGGGTTCGAATCCCGGACGCGTCAAGGCAAATGCGCAAGCCTCTTAATGTGTATCTAGCCCCTGTTCACCCACACAGCAGCAGCAGCAGCAAGTAGGTACAGGATGTAACTCGAGGGGTTGTGGCCTCGCTGTCCTCGTGTGTAGTGTATGACGTGTTTTCAGCCCTACCCGAAGATAGATCTATGAACTCTGAGCTCGCTCCGTAGGGTAAAGGCTGGCTGGGTGACCAGCAGGCCACCGCAACAGTGAATTACACACACACACACACACACACACACACACACACACACACACACACACACACACACACACACACACGATCTCACCACGTAATTAGGTACATTCTAGCAACAGTGAATAGACACATCTTCAACATCCACGTATCTTAGATGTCGAGACGAAGGTTTCTCAAAAACGTGTTTGTTGATATTGATGCAGACCTTTCACTGATGAAAAAACATTGATGCAGATTAAAATAAGGCGGAACATTCGGCGGGGCTGGCGGCGTCAGATGTCTGATAGTGTGCGTTATTAGATTTGTTGAGTTACAACTAGTCACTCCCTTTTCCTTCATCAAGAGACAAAGTATATGCACAGAAAGGACTTACGTGAACTTTATCTTCATGTGTTCGAAATTCTATCTCATTGTTGTAAATACTATAAACAAGGGAATCAATAAAAATGATAAAATTCTTGATTGCATCCACGTGACTTTGGAACCGATAAGCTACTGTCTTGAGTTATCATCAAGGGCACAGATAAGAATAGATACATTGATAAATATAGCGCTACTTCTTTGCTTCTTGCATGTTATTCAGAGAAATATCGAGTAAATTTTAGTGGTCTTTATAGGGAATTCTGTTTGTCAATTCGCAACATTCACACATTGTATAACCTACATTTCCGTACTAAGTTTTGATTTATCATTCGAACATAACATATATATTTCCATAATAAACATTTGCGTACCAATATGGAGGTGCTGAATCCTTCCCGAGGTGATGTAATATTTTATAAGCGTGTTGTTTATTACGTCCACCACGAGGAGGGCTTGCTGCTGCTCCACCCAGTAAGGCCCCTCGCCCAGCTTGAGGCACGGGAGGGGCAACTGCTGCACACACTCACCCATCGCACACTGTCTGCAAGACAACACGCAACACATTCAGAACCAAAGAAAGGAAAAACTGAGCTACTTATTACAGTTTAGACGTCACACACAGTTGCAGGTTAATACTCAACACCTGCAGGTCAGAAGGAAGAGGAATATAATTATGGAGCATGTATACATATTTGCCACACACGCTAGTCCAGTACACCACACGGCTACATTACAACACAACACAGCACATGTAGAACAAAAGGATGTGTAGTTTTTATAATTAACTAAGTAACTTACGGTCTGAAGGTATGATGTCTCCTTGACTGTGACCAGCCCTGTACTGATTTGAGCGCACCGGTAACATTCAACTCCTTATCTTTCAGTGAGAGACGGGTCAATTTTCTGTATGCTTTAAGTATGTATTGCCTCATGCCTATCAGTTGTTCGCTAATATAATGTGCTCTACGCATAGGTTTAACTACAATGGTGAATAAGTTACTCAGTATTTGAGAGAGAGAAAAAAGAAGTAGAAAGTACCTGTACTTGGACTCGCTTACATAACAAAAGTGCTCATCCTTGGACTCAAATCCAGTCGTAAAACTGTGGACTCGTACTTGTACTCGTTACATCATCCTGTAATCGTACTCAAGTACAAAAAATGTATTGGAACTCAAGCCTGGTGTGTACATAAGTACGTGTATACATTAGTGTGTGTGTGTAACTGAACGTAACCAAACCAGAGATAATGACTTATGATTTAGTTTGACATGCTTATATTTCATCCTATTTCATTTTGTATTAGCATAGGGACGAGAGCATTGTGGGTTGCCCCACTCCCACCTCGGCCAGAGCACGCACCCGAGGAGGGAGGAGGGGCGCCAGATCCCACACAGATCTTCCTCCGAGTTTCCTGTATTATACACACACACACACACACACACACACACACACACACACACACACACACACACACACACACCTCAAAATACCCGAAAAAATCACTTCACAATGATAGATATAAAGAGAGCTAGTATTACAGTATCACACACACACACACACACACACACACACACACACACACGGTAGACACACAGTAACTCCTGCTATATAAGTCAGCAAGGCAGGGGGGGCAGGGAGGCGCCCGCCCTATGACGTCACAGCTGATGACGTCACAGCTGATGACGTCACAGCTCAATATTTACGTAGCGCAAACCATTTTGAAAATGACCCCTCGATAAAACGATGACAGATCAATCTATTGCATCTGTTTCGACGCGATAAATAAGATAACTAATTCCCAAAGTACAAACACTCTCCTAGCAACACCAATTCTGAAGAAATTCTACGGGAAAAAAGCGGTTTTTTGAAAATATGACACTTTTGAACACTCGTTAAATACCCACTAACTGCCACTTCAACGGAACCAAAACCCATTTCAAGACAATCGATCAATTATTCTTCATTGTTTTAAACACTTTGGAGTGATTTAGAGGCGGAAATAAACTGTTGAGAGGCCGATGATGAAGTTTTTAATGTAACTTTGACACCTCCGAATAACACGGTTCCTCTCCACTCACTTTACTGAACTGACGACACAAAACATCATGGTATATGAACTATCTTTTGCCATTAATAACAACTTGATACAACCTCTAATAAAAAAGTGCATTGGGCGTTGCAAGAAACTTAGCCCAAAAATGCCCCCTTATTTACCCCCCCAATACCGCCCACCACACCTACCTCCACCACAAACACACACGCAAATCACTCCAAACACGCCACAGTAATCATAAAAAGCCTTAAATGTGACTATTGATCCCAAATAAACAGTCCAGAAGCAAAGACAATATCCTGCTGGTGAGGGCGCCCCGGTGGGGTACGGCCCCCTCCCCTCCTCTCTCCCTCCCACCTTCATTACGCTTAAACTTGACCGCGAAAACTATGTCTGAGTGGCTCATATGAAAGATTAGTACTGTGGCAGCAGACTGTGGTAAGATGAGACTGTAATAATTTTCTTTTCTGGTAAACATGCTCACCCCTTCCCTACCCGTCCCCAGTACCCAACCAACCTCCCAGCCACCACCCACCACAGCAACCACTTGACGTCAGAGGGTGTGCCCAGAACTCAAAGCGGGCCAACCCTGTATTCTCTTAATCCTGCAATGGGTTCCCTAGATCGAGGATGAGGAGGAATAAAGCAAATTCCCAAACTGCAATAGAGACTCGTGAATTTACACCTGAGGTCAGTGTAATGTAAGTATTCTTGTGAGATGCACCTAATGCTGGCTGCTTCATACTAACACAGGGACCTGCTACCTCTACCACACAGTTAACTAAAGTGACAAAAATAGGTCCATACAAGTTACCTTTCTCGTAAATCTGAAGTAGCTAATCATGATCCTTTGGTTTGTATGATTTTTTTTTTTTTTTTTTTTTTGCCTCACTTATTATGCTATACTTGTTAATCTTCCTGTGTGCCCATCATCTGGAATGCATAGAACCCATGCTCCTTTGCTTGGACCCCTCACCTCACCCACTGCGATTTCCATATGAATGACTTAATCATTGAAGGGGCTGCCTCGTGTGTGTCATACTGGCCTTCTGCAGTCTCCACTCTCATATGTTATGTTCTTATGACTCTACCTGCATCTTTTCTGCGGACACCCATGGTAGTTATGTTTCTGTTCTTAGATTTCACTGAACAGAGATAGATCGCTGTTATTCATTCGGTCAGCGTTGTTATTGTAAAGCAGAATAATAATTATGGTGTTTGAATGTACCGGTGTCATGTCACAAGCTCCCAAGACTCAATTTTGCAAAGGAATTCTTACAAATAAGTATATAAACCAATAATGAGTAGTAAAAAGATAAAATTAGATATAAATTGAGCATAGGTACTTGTAAATATGTGAAGCTGATGAAATGTGGTGAAACGCAGGAGAAAATGCTTACCTCTGCGGTCTCTATGATAAAGATGACTATATTATAACTACAATGCATAAAAAATAGGTGCGATAATTCTGTCAACTTTAATGGAAGAAGTAAATGTCTCCAATCTTACTGTGGAAGTATTGAGTATGGAAATGGAAAGTTACAGCCGGCGATCTCTGTGGTAAACAAAAGACAGACATTGCAAGTAACCCTCGTGTGGTGAACAGATTGTGAGCCGAGGAGCCACTGTGGTGAGGCGTGGTGAGGCGTGAGGAGGCTAGGCTGAGGCACACATCAGGTCACCACCTCTTGACCTGACCTGACCTCAACCACTACCACCACCACTGCCCGTCAGGTAACATTTTGACACCCCCTACCTTGAGACTTACTAAACAGCATTGCGGGGGTGTGATGAAGTGTAACATAATGGCTCGGGGTTGACTAACATTTGAGATATAACAGTGGTGGGTATTAGTGTTACTTGTATTGGCTGGGGCTGTAGTAGTGTGTGGCGGGTGTTGGATACAGGAAAGTTAGACTGCAAGGTTCAATGCATGAGAGAAGTATGGGCGGTAAATTTACAGGGTTGAATCTCCAGTTTTTTCTCCATTCTGTCTCCTAACTATCCCCAAGAAGCCAGGGGGACTGAGTGATCGACGATTGAAGAGGGAGGAGGACAAAACAGGTGATATATGGCACTCTTGGAAAATTCTAAGGACATGATACAAGTCTCTTGATTTTCCTAAAGAGCCATGTTCCTAGAAAACTGTTCGTGAATAGAGGCATTTTCTCTCATACACTTCCACAATATAAGGCGAGATACGTTCCTATAGGCAAAAATTATGTTACTGTGTTATTGTAAAATATATATTTCCCACTGGTTCAGTTGTCATTGTTGTCATCATAGCAGTGGCAGCAGATGATGTGTCAGTGCTACCAGCGATCATTGGCTTGAAAACAATGTCATTCTCAATTGTTAAGCCTGTTAAACTTTTTTCTTGATATAGCTGTTTGTAGGCAGTGATTACATTTTGAATGGTATGTTCAAATTTTAAGCTTACTTCACAATTAGGGTCAACAATTTTCTGGATATCATTTCAAAGTCCCCGAAAGCATCAGCCACGGTTGAGATGCAGTTGTGTTACAGTTTATAGTCTTCTGCTGCCTTCCCCCTTTACTGCTCATTGTTGTTATAATGTCAATATGGCAAGTTTTGTTTCCAGGATAATAGCTTTTCTAGCTTTTGGGGCTTGTCAGAACATTTATTTGAACTTGTACTATGCTTGCCTAGCATTTTGTATTGTTGTAATCACTAAAGAGCTTAAAAATTATAATCACCGTGATAGTTGCTGTGTGGTAGAAGTTCAGTTAAGTGTTCTGACAAACCCAGTTAAAGACCATTTTGCTTGTAACTTTGAATTTTCCATTTGTAAATCATTTATAAGGACTTCATTATTTTATTTCTATCTATGGAAATTCAGAAATTGAACATTCGTAAATCAAGGGACTAGGATGCCAATTTTGAGAGAGTTTCCTTTAAAAGATTGCAATTTGTAAAAAAATGTAAGAACAATCTAAATTAGATTTAACCAAACCTATCTCAACAAGATATGAAGTACCACTGCAATATTAATTTAATTGCTATAGCCTTACACTCCCCACACATTGAAAACATACAGACATGTTTTGTTGCAAGTATATATTATATTGCATTGTTTTTTTTAGTGATGAGAAAGGAGGTCCAACTCTGTAGATTTTCTAAAGGAGAGTATTTCTTGGTGGGATCCTGTGTATTACTCATTGGAGCCTTCACATGTTCTTAGTGTTATGGTGCTGTAGCAGGTGAGATGCCATCATGGTTCTTTGGGTTTCCTCCTCTCTTTTGTGTGGTTAGTCTCGCTGGGATAAACTGATAGGATCACATTTCTTTTTTTACAATTTTACTGCACAGAGTTAAGTAACTGCACTATTCTTTCACCCAGCAGCTGTGTCTGAGCACAGAAAACACACAGCATGGCTCCTCCAGTAAGTATAATGAGCCAGGTGACCGCTCTGCCTCCACACTCACTAATGCATCTTTGCCCACAAACTTGGGCTCACTAGCATTTCTGAGTGTGATCACTTGCAGAATGTCTTGTTATGTGTCATAGAAAATTTTGTGGCTTGGCCTTTTGCACTCCATGACTAATTTTGCCTCACTGAGAAGCTGCTGCCCTAACCAGATTACTGCCATGTATTGGTATCACCTTCATTTTGTAAAATTGCTACTTGTGTTTCCTATATAGTCAGCCTCAAAGTATGGCAGTGAAACCTCATGACCTCTGATATATATTTTTTTCTTTTAATTTAACTCTGCATGTGATGTCTTATTGTACTACAGTACTTGACCTGAACCTGTTGTTTATTGCACTTTGTCTGGGAGCTCATCAGCTGTGGTCAGATTTGTGAGATTATTAGTAAGATATTTGTAGTATAGTGCTACTTTGGAATGTGTCCCTTATCAGTACCAGATCCTTAGACTTCTACTAAGTTAATTTGTCTTGAAAGAAATAAAGGCAAAATTATTCACCTATTTCCATTAAAAAAAAATCCTATTGTTATTGGTATATTACTCAGTACATTGATGGGCCCATATGAAATAACTTGAATGCTGCTAAATAAAAAAAACTGATCACATATGATGGTATATGAGATGCACTTGAATTTCAGCAAGGCATATTTGGGAAAAAAAAATTATGTATTTAAGCATGTGATATTTAAAGCAAACTTGCGTTTCAACTAAACAGAATGCAGGTAGTCACAATAGTTAAGTTATCCAACATCATTGCAATAGTAAAACAGAAGTAGTGGCTGAGTCACAGAGGTGAGGCAAAAGAGTGCCAAACATCCACTTCACACAGTGTATCACTGAACAGGACTGTGTCTTCATTTTCATATTCTAAAAAGCTCAGTCACTCTTATGTTTTAGATCAGTGGTTCTTAACCTTTTTACTACCACATCCCCTCTAGGAACAAGACCTTCCTTCCATGCCCCCTTTGCATCTATGAATACAATTCCTTCCCAGATTTTGAAGGAAAAGGTGATACATTTACATTTCCTTTAACTTCTCATTACTTGACCATGTTCTCATTTAGAGAATGGCAAATATACATTGCTTTTTTCAAAGAGTACACCCCCCTTGGAAATTACTGATGGCCCTCAGGGGGCCAGTCCACAATGTTAAGAATCACCGTTTTAGATTATAATTTTGCATGATCATTTGCACTTTATTCCTGTTGGTGTCATGTGGTAGACAAATAGTGTCTACTGAATTCCTTGAATAGTTTAACACTGGAGTTGTGATATTTTGAATTACTTTTTGTTGTCTAGATTAACTAAATGACATGAATCTATGTCAATGTTGTCTTCTGTATTATGTGAGAATTATTATTTTGATTTAAGTAGTATAGATCAAACAAATAATTTTCAAGAAAACAGATGTATACATTATCCGAAATGCATTTCAGCCAAATATTTGTTTTAGCTTGGCACTTTTTTAGTCGGCTGTTGCTGTCCTCTTCCCATAAGAGCTAAGCATGCTGCTATTTTAATTACCCCACTCAGAACTACATGACCTTAATGTAAATGTGAACAACTTATATAAATACTTTGGTTTTAATAGATGAAAATGCAACTTTGTAGCACTACACTAGTCTAGTTCACAATGTAGGTATTATGGATGTGTGGAGCCTATTTAGGGAGGAAAAGATGTAGCAATGTGTTATGAATACTGTAGATGTATGAGTGTCATGTAGAGACCAACTGTAACAAGGTGTGGTAGTGATTCTGTACATTAATTGATTGGTTTATGTGTGGGTGAAGTAAATTCTGCACAGGACTGAATTTGTTCAGCCAATGTTCATCTCGCATTGTGGTAACCAGATTTATTTTGTTACAGTATGTCCTGTTGCTTATCATTATTAATTCTTGTATCAGTGCAGCTGTTATGGCAAATATAAATGTGGTTATTTTTCTCTATTAGTGATAAAGTGATTTAGAATTTGTATGCATGTGATATTCTATAAGTTTACTAAATTTCAAGGATCACTTGCTCAAAAAAATTAACAATCTCTAAACATCCATTGGTTGTATTTCATTGAAGGCAGTGTTGTGTTGAGGGTGACTGTCAGGTGTTGGTACAAATATATTATTGCTGACCTACATTTTTTAGGACACACCCAAGCGACGTGGAAGGAAGCGATCCAAGCGAAGGGCGGCATCAAGCGGGGCGCGTCACGCATCGTTGTCTGAGGAACCTCGGCCTGCCACACTGCCCAGCTCCCCTGCAGGAGGGAAGAAGGGGCCCAGTGCCCTACTGAAGAAGGCAGTCAACAAGTGCCAAGCCAACACTGTAATGCCACAGCAGAACTGTACCACAGACGCAATGCCACAGAAGGAAAACAAACTGGACAATCTGTGCAGTCTGTTGGAGAACATTATTTTGCAGCATGGCAAAGAGGCACCCACACCTGGCCAGAAGCCTGCAAAGGTTCCCGGGGCCACAGCACTCCCGCCACACAATGCCATGCCCTCCACCAGTGCTGGGCCTCCAGCCTCCTCACCCTCTGGACTGGAGGTCAAGAAAGATCTAAGTAAAGAGGAACTGGAGAAGGAGAGGAAAGCTCGTAAAGAAGCAAAAAAAGCAAGGAAGAAAGCTCCTGGGAAGGAGAATGTTGAGGAGAGGAAGGAAACTCAGAATAATGGGCAGGGTAGTGCACCAGCAACACCAATGAAAGGAGCAGCAACAACACCAATGAAAGGAGCAGCAGCAACACCAGTGAAAGGACCACCAGCAACACCAGTGAAAGGAGCAGCAGCAACACCAGTGAAAGGAACAGCAGCAACACCAGTGAAAGGACCACCAGCAACACCAGTGAAAGGACCACCAGCAACACCAGTGAAAGGAGCAGCAGCAACACCAGTGAAAGGACCACCAGCAACACCAGTGAAAGGACCACCAGCAACACCAGTGAAAGGACCACCAGCAACACCAGTGAAAGGACCACCAGCAACACCAGTGAAAGGAACAGCAGCAACACCAGTGACAGCAGGAGCAGCACCCCACAGCAATTGTGAGCAGCCTGAAGCAGCAGCAGCAGCAGCAGCAGCAGCAGGCCAGGACAGCACAGCAGGGAAATCAAAAGCAGACCTGCGGAGGGAAAGGCGAGAGAAGCAGGAGGCGCAGAGACAAGCCAAGCTAGCCCTTAAGGAACAGCAAGAAGAACAGAAGAAGCAGAAGGAAAAGCAGGTTGTGGTGGAAAAAGCAAAGGTTCCCAGTAAGACCAAGACAGCCGGGGAGGGCAGCAGGAAGGCCAGGGTGAGGAGGGCCAGCAGCAGGGGGAGCAGTGACAGGAAGATTCCCCTATTGGGCCACCTCCCTCAGTACTGCCCTAACCCACCGCCACACCAGATCAACAGTGACTCCATCCATCCAGCTGTGCTCACCGTTGGACTCAAAATGAAGGTTAGCCTTGGCCTCTCTTTTGTCTCTGAAATGATAGGTACTTATGTGTGTGTGTGTGTGTGTGCTGAAATGATAGGTACTTGTGTGTGTGTGCGTGTGCGTGTTGAAATAATAGGTACTTGTGTGCACGTGTGTAACCTTTGCCTTACTGCTATAGTACGGGGTGGTGGAAGGAGCCACTGCACGTGTCATCTCAATGCTGGCGGCCTTGAAGCAGTTCATCACTGACTACCGCACCCCTGAGTCCTGTGACCTCTCCAGGGACATGGCAGACAAGCTGAAACCCAATGTTGACTTCTTGCATGCCTGTCGCCCCCACGCCATTGCCATGGACAACGCTATCAGGTGAGGGGAAGTGCAATGGTACAGTGATTTTTTTATTTGTTCTTTATATAATAGTTTTCAGAATAACCTCAAAGTCATTGTAGAATTATTATCAGTCAATCAATACTACAGGTCGGTGAAGCACAAGATTAACAGCATTGACCCATCGACTCCCGAGGCACAGGCCAAGGATGAACTGCGCGGTGCAATTGACGAGTTTGTGGAGGAGAACATCACCCTCGCCAGCAGCACCATTGCCTCGCACGCCACTTCCCTCATTCACGATGATGTTCTTCTCACCTTTGGATAGTGAGTGTCTTGCTTCCTGTAATGCTGTTTGCTGGTGCCAATTGGTTGTCTCTTTCCTATTGAGAATTTAGGTGGCCGTTCCTGTGGTTTCTTGACTCCTCCATTTCCTTTATTTTCTATTTAGTAGAAAAAAAGCAATTATTAACTTCTTTGCTGTTTTTCTTTGTCAGCTCTGCCCTGGTGTGTGATGTGGTGGAGGCAGTGGTGAAGGAAGGTGGTAAGGTGAGTGTGGTGGTGGCAGACTACCCACACCCGCCGTCAGGAGCTGCCATGGTGCAACGTCTTGACAGTCTTGGGGTTCCCACCTACTACAGGCTTGTCACAGACCTCTCAAACATAATGTCTAAGGTTAGCTTCCACATTCTCTCTTTTGCTGAGTTACTTCATGAAAATGCAGATGGTTGTAATAAGAGAAAAGAACACTTCCTGATGAGTTGAATTGAATTTATCAAAGGTGTAGTATTTTTCTTAAGTAAAAATTTTTCTTCATAAGGAAAAGGAGACTTTCTGAAACCATGAAAGTACTTTTAAAGTATGAATCTTTCTGTCAAATTTGAAAAGTTCAAACGTTCAAGATGACAAATTGTTTAAGTTAATTTATAGGATGTTTCTCTAACAAGCAACTTGTGTCCTTGCTTGGCAGGTGACAAAGGTGGTGGTAGAGGCAGAGGCAGTCATGATGAATGGTGCAGTGCAAGCCATGTGTGGCACAGCTTGTCTGGCACTTGCTGCTGCCACACATCATAAACCCTTCATAGTTCTCTGCCAGACCTACAAGTTTTGCAACATTGACTTAACTGATTCACTAGTGATTAATGAGCTGGGTAAGTGAGCTTGCAGCTGCTGCTCTGAAGATAACTCATTGATTTAGAGGTATTATTGGATATGAATTTGTGTATTTTTGATAGAAGGTTGGAGGAAAATTTTTCAACCTTCCCTTTTTGTTATGGCAGGTGATGTAGACAGCATGGTGTGCTGCCCATCCCAGCAGCACCAGGGGGTGTTGGCAGACTGGCGGGACACACACAACCTCAATGTGGTGCGTCTGGTGTATGATGTGACGCCAGCCAGCTTGGTGACCGTCTTGGTGACGGAGCAGAACGTCCTCCCCACCTCAGCCGTCCCTGTCATAATTCATCGCAAGTATGCTGACATCCTAGGCCAAGACTAAGCCAACACCCACCCTCCAGGGAAAGGAAGGGAAGAATTATAGTCCCTCTAGGGATGTTTCTGAGACTCAAGTGAGTGTAGCTATGTGCTCCTTGTTATTTGTGTGTGTGTGTGTGTGTGTGTGTGTGTGTGTGTTTGTGTGTGTGTGTGTGTGTGTGTGTCTGTGTGCATAATGCTCCAGTCTAGAGGATCACACACTGGACTAGTGATTGCCAGGTGTATCCTTTCCCCCCAAAACTTGTGACCTTTTAAAGTCTGTTGTGTAACTCTACACACACTTTCATAAGGACTAACTGCTTGGTCATCATTAAGTATGACCTGAGATGGTGCAAATCTCCATTTCCATCAACCATGTGATAGGCTGTCAGAATGTGTGTTTGTGTGTGTTTGTGTGTTGTGTGTGTGTGTTTGTTGTGTGTGTGTGTGTGTGTGTGTGTATGTGTGTGTGTGTGTGTGTGTGTGTGTGTGTGTGTGTGCGTGGTAGTACTTATATGGTTCTTGTGCTAAAGCTAATTAGTTAGAAAGTCTTACCAAGATTGTTGTAAATATTTGTCTTAATTTCTGTATAAAGTGTTGGCTTAGTTTCAGTTTGATGTTTTCTCGGTACTACTGGCCTGTAACACAGGAAGCACAGGTGTTGTGGGGGCTTGTGGTTTTGGGTGTTGCTAAAGTCTTGAAGTAAGGTGTAGTTTGGCTGAAGTAGAAAATTTGTCTCGAATCCATCAGTTAGGTTGGCTGATGTCACACAGGCAACCCAGCTGAACACATTAGCCCTCATCGGTCACTGCCGCAAAGACAACCAAGTTAATTGACTGGATTCACTTTTGTTTTGCTAATTTATCTTAGAAATGATTTGTTTTTTACTTGAACTGTTTAGCCTCAAATAACTTATTGATGTTGACATGTATGTTTCAAGTTTTGTAAGTGACTGCAAACCTTAGATTGAAATTTTGAATTACATGTTGACTGTCTCTCTCAAATGAGTTCCTTTCAATAAAACACATTTTCCAATTGAAATACAATTTTGAAATCCCTTCACAGTCAAGGCTTCAGTGATTCTTGTGACTGTATGTATGTAGTGTTTGGGTCACTGGAACTACTTGGGCTCCTTTCCTTCCCCAATTGATTAGATTAGTAGAGAAACAAACCTCTGTTGTGAGTAGCACTGTAGAATGGTTGTGTACTGTATGTAGCAGCACAAATCTTTGTCAAACAGTGGAGTAGAGAAAAGATAAAGCACAAATTGATTTATTTATTTGATATGATTGAATTAATTTGTAATGACAGGAGCATTCCTGCTCTTACCTCATGCCACTTAGGTTATTCATCGGCTACTAGGATTGCCATGCCCATATTATATGCTGGACTGTAAGATAACCCTGTACATAGGATAATCCCTAATTTTTTGAGTGAAAAATTTAAGTTTTTAGCTATTACTGCTGTATAAGATGACCCCCTAATGGTAGAGGGAGCCACTCCTCACATGGCTGGCTGGCTGAAGGAAATGCATCACTGATGAAAAGCAATATGAAGGGCATATGTGGCAGTTGGTTCCCTCACTCAAGTACATTATTATCATGGCAAAATTACCTGTTCCAAATGGTAGGAATATTATATATACACACACACAGTATACCCTCACCTATTCACTGTTCGCGGCCACGCTTACTCGCTGATTTTGTTCTCAAATTTTTTTTTTTATAATTTTGGCAATTTTGTGTATTTCTTAGGCCATTTTATTGGCAGAAAATGCTCACATTCATTCTAACTGTTAAATAATTTTGAAATAACAATGTCAGTTAATATAGAATAAAAAATTAGAAAAGAGATGATACAGTGTAACTAGTAAATAATTTTGAAATAATGTCAGTTACAAGCTTTTGTTTCTCCTTCCTGCTGATTGGCTGCAAACAACACGATGTCACAAGCATCTTCATGCGCAAGACGCTAAGCAGCTCTCTCTCTCTCTGTCATTATTATTGTATTTATCATTTCTACATATTACTACATTATTACTCTTTTAATGAGTAAGAATATCTTTAGAATGTGTTTGAGATGTAAATTTTTGTATATATTATCATACACAGGTGCTTCAAAACTGCATCAATAATATGCAGATTTTTGGGATTTGCAGGAGGGGAAGGAACGTAACCCCAGCGAACAGTGGGGAGATACTGAATATATATATATATATATATATATATATATATATATATATATATATATATATATATATTGTACACACTCGTGTGTGGTACAGTGGTGGTGCTTTATATTCACCAGAGGACTATAGGTTAGGTAAGAAGTCTCCTTGACTTGGGAGCCTCAAAATTGGCAAGAAAACTTATCTTACAGTCTGGTATATACAGCGGTACTTTGCTATTTACTAGTGTTCAGGATTTATTCCATTCTGTTTCATCACACAATATCACCACATACTTTATTGATGGTTGGACAAGTCTATTGTGTTGTAATGTTACTGACAGTGTGGTAATCCAGACTAGAAACATTTGTCTGTTGGAAAGGTTGTGTATCAGTTTTCTTCTGATCTTGTCAATGTTCACATTACCAACTCCTTCACTGCTGCAGTAATACATTAATATGGTTAAGACTACTTTATATTTTGTTGAGTTCTAGCATCTGCTTGTTTGAAATATAAGGAGGAAAATTACTAAAATTTAGAATTACAAGAACAATATATTTTATTAAAAAATTTATACAATCATTTAGTGTAAAATCTAGTATTACATGCCATAAACAAGTGGTGATGCAACCCCAGTTTAACTTTCAATGTAGGATTCAATCACCACATGCAGCCTGACTATTAATTAACACGAGTAACATCACACTTGTATGAAAAAACAGGACATTTAAATAGTGAAGTGGGACAGTGCCACACTGACTCACTAGCATGTCTTGACACTCTTGGGCAGCACCTCCTTGGTTGTATTGCATGAGAGATCACTTGTACTAGATGAGGCAGGTTTGCATACCTCCGCTTGGCTTGGCAGTAATGCAATAGCTTTAAAAGTTATGCAGGCCAAAAGTGGCCCACAGCCTGCCACTATCACTTGGTGACACAAAGTCTGGTCACCAACTGCTGAGCAAATCGAAGGTAGTCTAGACTGATGTGGGTGTTGCCTCCTGCAGTGGAGGCTCCAGCCATGGCAGTGGGCAGTGGGGAAGCTGGTGGCCTGCGGCCCAGCGAGTGGTGGAAGAAGGAATTCTGTAACAATTCAATTAACTTTATTCATATATCAACATTGAAGTGGTTACCTGCATGATATAAACAATTTAGTATGCAGTGGAATGTTAAAATGCATTTCACCACAGGTCACTAACCATAGTCTTTGTTTAAGAGGATAGTAGAAGAGAGAGAGAGAGAGAGAGAGAGAGAGAGAGAGAGAGAGAGAGAGAGAGAGAGAGAGAGAGAGAGAGAGAGAGAGAGAGAGAGCACTTTTCTGTGGGATACTGTGGTAGAGCACTTTTCTGTGGGATACTGTGGTGCATGACTGTGGTTTGTAAACATACTGTGGGGGGACATACTGTGGGTTTGTGGGCTGTGGAGAGAGAGAGAGAGAAGAAGAGAGAGAGAGAGAGAGAGAGAGAGAGAGAGAGAGAGAGAGAGAGAGAGAGAGAGAGAGAGAGAGAGAGAGAGAGAGAGAGAGCACTTTTCTGTGGGATACTGTGGTAGAGCACTTTTCTGTGGGATACTGTGGTGCATGACTGTGGTTTGTAAACATACTGTGGGGGGACATACTGTGGGTTTGTGGGCTGTGGAGAGAGAGAGAGAGAGAGAGAGAGAGAGAGAGAGAGAGAGAGAGAGAGAGAGAGAGAGATTTCATAGAAAGAGGATGGTCTGTCCATCTGATGTGCCAGACAAAGGCTAACTGGGCTGGGCTACTATTTTTCTTCCTCCTGCCCTAAAGGACTACGAGTAAGGAGTTGGGATGAAGAAAATGTAATGGTTGGTGCAATATTTCAAGGATGCTGCTAGGGAGACTACTGCACTCTCCCTCATCTTTCAAAGTCTGGCACGTCTTGTAATGTTTTTCTCTGTTGCTTCCCATGCCATCATGCTTGGTTCTAGCAACACCTCTGGAGAGAAGTGCATGAGTAGTCTTATGAGGTTAGCCCAATGTGGGGAAGAGACAGTGCAGTGACCTCACCAGCATCCTTGAAATGTTGCACCAACTGCTGTGTTTTCCTCAACCCAACTCCTGTTTGAATGGAAAGAAATGGGAGATTGTGGCCAGCCCAGCATAATGGAGACACCACCAAATGTCTTCCCATTCTCATAGGAATGTTGGGAAAATTGAGAGAGTAGCAATTAACCTTTGATTGCCACATCAGATGAACAGATCACCCTCTCTCTACGACACCAGAGCAGCTACTGAGCAACACACTGGTGCCTGTATACCTGGGAAAGTGCAGAAGGTTGCCAATTAATATTCTAAAAGCACCATAGCATCCTCTTTTCCCAGGAAGGTGGGGGTGAAACTTCTCCACTTAATTTGAAAAGAAGAGACATGGGCCATGAGGCATCAACATTTTCCATGCATGCTGTGCTACGGATCTGAGCTTTCTCTATGTGAGATACTGCGATGAGTGACTGTGGTTTGTAGAGAGAGAGAGAGAGAGAATGTGTGTGTGCATAGAGAGAGAATAGTCACATCTTGGCTTCCTGACACCCCTCACCATGTCATCAGCCATGTTCTGTCTGATCCTCTGTGCATCACGTGGTGCTGTGTCGGGACTCATGAGTGCTAGGGTGGCTTGTGTCAGCAGCAGCAGCAGGGCCCTTTCAGCACAAAGGGCCAAAACCTGCAGACTGAGACCCACCTCTGGGGCACCACTACGGCATGGAGACACTCCACGACTCTCCTGTGGGAAGGCAAACAAGTTGTGATCATGTGGAATGAAAAAGAATATATTTTGCACCAATGAACAAAAACAAGATGACAAGATGGTTCATTAAAGAAAAACAAACATGTCAACAGCCTCTACAAAAGAAACTAACATGAAAACTTCACCTTAGATGCATGACTGTCATAAAGCTCCAGCACAGCAGTGAGTGAGGCCAGGCTGGGCTGGGCTGAGGGATCGTGTGCTGACACAGTGCGAAAAGATGGGTGGAAGAAGAGTGTCCACGCACCCACATCTGAACCCGGCCCACACAGGAGGTCCGTTAGGTCTGGTCCCAGGGACTGAATAGCACTGAGGCAGGCACACAACACCTGGCCAAAGAGAATGCATGAAACACACACACACACACACACACACACACACTTTTAGTTTAGTTTTACATCATGTTAAAAGAAATATGGAAAGTCTCTGAAAGCCCTTAAAGACACATACCTAATAAATGTTACATAGTACTAGTTTTGGAATATTGTCTTATGTAATTCGGACAAATAAATCCACTAATTTCAAGTATGTATATAAGCCTCTATGTTTTTAAATTATGAAGCACTACATACATTCAGCATCTTATTGAGGGCAGCTGTTGTTGCTGGCGTGATGGTGGCAGCAGCATCACCAATGCCAGAGGCGGCAGTAGTGGCAGCTGAGACAGCACCACTCTTGCTGCCACTCTCTCCACCCAACTCCCTTTGAACAAACTACAAAGGAAATATTTCCATAAGTTTGCACGCAATAATAAGGATTCAACATTCTTTGACAATTATATTTATCACCATGGTGAGTTCAGATATAAGCACATGAAACTGCAAGACAGATGCAAGCATGCAAGATTCACCCGAGGCGTGCAGAGCAGGTGTTTGGTGGTGTGTATACAGCGGGTGGTGGCAGCTGTCAGCTGGGTATAGGACGCTTGGTGCAGCACAATCCACAGTCCGGCATGAGGGGCCAGGGCCTCTACTAGGGCTGCTGATGCCAGGGCCAGGTTGGGCTCCTTGTGGGGGATAGCTAGGGAGCCACAAAGGGCTTGAAGATGAACAGCTGCCACATTTACACCTCCCTCCACCCCCATGGTTCCCATCTGCCTCACTCCCCACACCATGCACCACACCACACCACTCAGTAGACTTGTCTGTAAATAAAACTCACATTAATATCTTGTATCACACCACAGAGTGGTAATTACCTTGAAAATGTAGTTAACAAACAGTATCGCTAATTCAGTAGTTCAGCAGCGTATTGTTGTTTCTTACTTTGGTGGAAGGGACAGCCAGGGTAAGTGTTGAGGAAAAGGTTGAGGGAGACACCTCTTCCCAGGGCTGTGCAGTGCGGCAGAGGGTTGCCAGCAGACTAACCATCTCACCCACCACTTCCTCATCTCCACTCTGTTGAAATGAAACATTACTTTAGAAGTGAGAAGCATCACTTTTACATCATCAAGGTACCACTAAAGCTGATCAACTTGGACCAGCTGGCAGGTGCATTCATTATCCACTGATCTATCAGCAATTAGCAAGGCTAAAAATTGCAAGATTGACATTAGCATCAGTTCACATAACATAGAATATTGAAAACATTATGTAAACTGCAACATCTACAAAATCTATCAACTAATTAATATAAGAAATACTTTATGTCATTAAAAACTATCTTTAAATCTAAATATCAATACCTTCATGTAGGTCTCTGTAGCATGTAAGAGTGCGGGCACCACTGGAAACTGAGCCAGAAGCTGCTGTGCCATGTCTGGCTGGCAGCGCAGGAGTAGTTGGTGCAAGAGTGCTGTAGCCAGGCCCAGGGCGGAGGGTGATGTGCAGTTCTGAGTTGTTGAGCCTGCCAGCCGGCCATGCTGCTGCACAAGGTTTCCAACAGGCCCCACCAGGCATGCCACCAGACCTGCAGCAAAGAATGTGCATCTGTGATGTTACTGTCAATAAACACTAAGGATAATCATGTGTGATTCTCCAAAGGTTGTGTGTTGTGCTGACAAGCTGACAAGTTATTCTTTGACAATACTATTCACTCACAAAACCATCTATCATATCTAAAAAGACATGATGGACATAAATGAGATATGATATCAATTCATAAACATTAAAGGATGTATAATGTATTTAATTACATCAAAAGAACCTACTTGAGAAAGACCATGGAATACAGTATAACAAATTTTCTAACATCTACTTGAGGCCCATTTCAACACTTGCCATGTGACTGTGGTGCTACGTCAGTGAGGGTGATGAGGGAGAGAGCAGCTCCTAGGATGAGTAGCTGGCAGTGGGTGGAGGTGGTCATCACAACACCCTGCAGCCATGCTAGGAGCTTGCTTGTCTGCTCAAAGAATTCCTGTTTCTCTGACAGTTGTCTAAGGAGAGAGAGAGAGAGAGAGAGAGAGAGAGAGAGAGAGAGAGAGAGAGAGAGAGAGAGAGAGAGAGAGAGAGAGAGAGAGAGAGAGAGAATAATAAATATGAATAATAGCTATGTAAGTTTCATTTACTATTCAAACTTCAATGCACCAATAAAATGCTAAAAACTCCATTCAACATATGAAGGGTAAGCAACGCCATCAATAAATGGATATAAGAATAAGATTATGAGATAACAGTTTAAAGAACCAAATATGACCATATACCACAAATTAAGCTGTCATTAGTGCAAATAAAACGAGCTGCACAAGACAACAACATTGGTGAGTGACAAGTACATCCTGGCACCACCACCACCTACTTGCTGCAGTGCTTCACCAGAGCAATGTACACCTCAGCCAGTAGCAGAGTGAGGTGCTGGTCTGGCTCCTCATTGCTGCCCACCTGCTGCAACAGTCCCTCCAGGATGTCTCCAGCCAACTTCACCTGCAAATGTACATCAGTAATAAACAAACAAATAAATCAGTAGAAATAATAAAAACTCACAAACAAAATAACAAATCAATAAACAGATAAAGGAGATATCAATAGCCTAAAGATATAAACACGAGGAAATGGTTTGCCTGGTTTACCTTTAGCTGAGGGGTGAGCCAGGACCGGCCACGCATCACCACTACCACCACAAAGTCCCTCCAGGCCGGCACCAACACTTCCCGCACATCTCGGCTTTCCTTCCACCCGTCCTCCACCTTCGACAACACATGCTGGGGGAGGAGGATAACTTGCACCTTCCTTTCTCTCTCTCTCTCTCTCTCTTTCTCTTTACAAGAATATATGGTAGAGGAGCTATAAGAAGGGTGATGTAAGCAAAATTCAGTATTTAGGATAAAATAAGAAATAATGAGCTTAAGCTTGAAAAGGTTAAATTAAAAAAAGAAATAAGGAGGAAATAGTTCTTAAACATAGTAGTAGATGAAAGAAACAGACTAATCAATCAGGTTGTTAGCATTGTGATTAAGGAGCTTTAAAAGATTAAACAAGTTAATGAATGGGGATGATACACAGAGATGGGCATGTTTCATACAAAGACTGCCATGTGTAGGCTGACTCTTTGTAGTTTCTTTTATTTTCTAATGTTCTTGTGACTATTAATACATTATACTACCCTCTTGAATTTTGCACTTACTTTTTCCCTTAAGTGTAACACTAAACTCAAGGATCACAAAACCCATGATATTCAAAATAATGAAAAAATGCTTATTCCTTCTGGCTTGTTAAAAAGCTTACTCCCTCTCCTATCACTCTATTACCAATTTCAAAATACACAAATTTAGATTGATGGTTGTGTTAGAGTTTCAGTGAAATGTTTTTGTAAAGACAAAACAAACTTTTACTGCTTTTGTAAAGATAAAACAAACTTTATTGAAAAGGAGAGAAAAAAGAAGTGATAGGAATATCAGCATCTTGTGCATTGTTCAGGGGCATTGTGAAATACTCTACATGAAAAATAAACAATGACTGATAGATCTACCTGTGAAAGAAAGCAACATAGTGTTAGTATAACATTTCATCATGACGATAATGTGCAAAACTTGGAATGGTAAGAATTTAGGACTAAGCGCTAACCTTCAGGATTGCAAAACTTGAACAGTGCAAACCTGGAGAGGGTACTGTATAGTGTCATTACTCAACAAGAAGACCAGTACCAACCTCAGACCACAGGGAGACAGAAGAGGTGGAGCTTGAGCTAAAGAGACGGTCCATGGCTGTGGAGAGGCTGGCTGGCGGTGATGAGTCGGCACAGAACAGCTGCCGAGCCAGGATGCTGAAGCAGTGACCCACAATGGCGTCACTCACCTCACCTGAAGAATGTCTTATGCTTATTTTTGGAACATAAAATTAAGGTGAGAATTTTTAAAAACATATAAGCAAAGCAGGAACACCAGATTTATAAGGGAAAGCAATAAGAGAAGAAAAGGAAATGAAGAGAGGAGGTAAAAAGAGAGAATATGACATTTCAACCAAAACTGAACAGTAATCAGGAGTTTTCTTTGTCTTTTAAACATTTCATCGCTATTTGGTAAATCTTTCCTTAATTACAACCCACTGCAATGCACCTTTATTAGTTCTACAGCCAACTTCAATCATTACACTGACGACGAAGTGCAAAACAAATTCTTTATAATTCCCCTCCCTCTTGTATAAGCTTAAAAAAAATGTCATATATAATTCCTAGAACTGTTAATTATTTCATGTTATGGTGAAAAGGTTAATGACTGAAAAAAGTGGCATCAACTCAACTATTTGCTGTCAATGTAGGGAGAAAACACATTTGTAAGTCAGAAAATGAAACCTCTCACTTTTTTTTACTCATTTTGTTTTCTGCAATGGAAGTGTGGAGGGGTTACCTGGCTTGTGTGGAAGTGTGGAGGGGTGGGTGGCTTACCTGGCTTGTGTGAGGTGAGGGGGCAGGTGAGAGCATCACAGAACTCCTTCTTGGCCTGCATGTGGCGTGTGGCGGTGGAGTATTTCTGACTCCACAGGGCATCCACCAGCTCCACCACCGCCAGCACCACCTCATGCCCTGGGCTGCCCTTCCCCTGTGGAGCAACATTTTTATTCTTTCTTTTCTTTGTGAGTGAGAGGGACACAGGGCAAGGGCAATGGGGGAAAAAAGGTTACAGTCCTAAAGCACAGGACAAGAGATCCTTTAAAATTGGAGGATAACTGACTTCAAGAGGACTAGGTAAAAAATAGAACTCCTAAATAAAATTCTATATGAATAATTTCTAAACCAGGAAAATCTGTAAACTGTAATTTCTGAAGCAATACATTTATGACGTTGTTTAACACATTTTCATTCATAAACTGGATTAAAGAATAAAATTATGTATTGCTTTCATAACCTCAAAATCTGAAATGCAATGTTTGAAAGCAGCTCTCTTCCTTCACACAGCACTACATGCACACAACTATACATACATTCCTTAGAAAAACCCTTCAATATTTTATACAACTTTTTAGGGACCACCACCTCAGTGGGACTTTTTCCTTTTAATCAGCTTTTGTTTTGCCCTTGGCCAGACTCCCTTCTTACATAAACAAGACCAAAAAAATCTATTTCTACAAGTCAATGCCTTTTTTTATATAAAAGGGAGGAGCAAAAAAAACAATCAAAATAAAAAACCCATTAATTTGGCAGCCCGTAAGGGACTAGCCAAAAGTCAGGGACAAATATCTTGAAATCTCCCTCTTAAATAAAGTTAAGTCATAGGAAGTTGGAAATATAGAAGCAAGTAGGGAGTTCCAGAGCTCACTGGAGAAAGGAATAAACGATTGGGAGTATTAGTGTGTCTGTCTATTTCTCTCAAACTCACAATGAAACTAGCAAGGGAGACAAGAGGGTCAATAAGTCTGTCTGTCTGTGTGTCTGTCTCTCTTGAACTCACAGTGAGACTAGCGAGGGAGACAAGAGGGTCGAGCAGCTTCTCTGGCGGTGTGAGGAAGGCGTTGGTGAGGCCCTGTTGCCGAGTGGTGGAGGCCGTCAGCAGCCGCAGCAGTGCCACCTTCACCCCCACATCCTCTGTCGGGGACTCCAGGCGGCGCAGCAGAGCGTCTCGGATCCCATCAGCCTCGGCACCAAAGCATGCTACCAGAGGCACATCAAGTTTCTGGGGGAGGATGAGTGATGTGAGTTGGAGGTGAGGAGATTCTGTTGTCTTGTGGGGTGAGTAGATAAGTGGAAGATACTTGGGTGTTCTCACAATGCTTAAGCTAATTTGATAAGGATTCCAAGCTACCAACACAGAAAAAAATACTTAAAGAACCTGATTCATAATTTCTACAGCCTTTGAAATATATCTTGGTGAGACAGAAAGCATTTATTGATCTGGGCCTGTAAGTTAAAATCACAAAAACTTAAAAAAACAACAAAGTTAAATAAAGGAAACTGAAAGTAATACAGACACAAGTGGGAAAATGCCTTCACAAGTGTTTTCCTAACCTGAGCGAAGCGTGTGAGGGTGCGCAGGGCCAGGTATAGAAGGCGAGGGTTGAGGCGTTGGTGTGCATAGAGGGCCACAGTGAGGGCCAGGTGAGGGGTGGCACTGCTACCCTGGCCCCGCCCCACCCCCGGGGAGCTGCCCAGGGGCACACCAGGGAAGGGAGTGGCTCGCAGCAGCTGGCTGAGCCCCTCCGTGCTGCTCTCCTCTCCAACCAGCCTGAGGGAAGGGTGGCTCACTAAATGAAACCTTTTCATTCACATACAAGTTTATGAATGAGATGTCATGGGAAATATGCAACAACAAAACAGATAAAAGATAAATAAAATAGCAATTTTTTAAGCTATACCTGAATTCAATAGCAGAAACCCATTTGGAGGATGAGATAAACTTTTGGAAAATTTCCAGAATAGCCCATGTTTTAAAATAAAAAATCCACAGGAAAATATGAGCATAAAGAACAACAAACATTTCAGTCATCCAAAGGAACAAAAAAGAGCTACAATAACTAAATAAAATTATACACATCTATGCACAAACACTCTCAATAGAATACACTCAACTGACCGATGGAGAATAGAGAGAGCCATCTGGGCAGTGCGTGTGAGGCGGAGGGCCTGGGTGGAGGCTGGGGAGTGGGAGGGCAGGCTGAGCACCCCCTCCAGGCTGGCACCACTCTCCACCACTGAGAGCAGGGTACGGCCAGCACTGCTCCTGTCCACCAGCTGACGAACCACCAAGGTGTGGACACTCTGGTCTGTGAAGAATAAAAAAGTGAGGAGATGGATGAGGGATTTTTTAGTTCTACAACCTATGGGAAGGAAAGTGAAAGAATGAGGAAGCAAGAATCAGAAAGAAAAAATATGAAGAACATGCTAAAGGAACATTATGCTTAAAAAGTGAAGAAGGCTCACCTGAGAGCATCTAAGACAAAATAAGCAGTCATAGCTCACCTAGCCCAGAGTCTTCCAGTGTGTGATGAAGCAGAGTGAGGCAACACTCAAACAGCTTGTCCCTCTCCTCCTGTGTCCTGTAGCACCAACGCATCAGTGCCCCCGTCACTTCCCTTGCCATGAACACCACACCGCCCTGCACACTGCCTGTACGCACTCCACCCTGCAGAACACATGCACATACAGTCACTGTGTACTTTACATACATACACATGTACATGTACAAAAGTGGTTAGACCTCGACAGAGAAGAGAAAGTACTTCTGCATTCACTTTGTTCTATGGAGAAGTTGCACAGATTGTCTAATTCTATCTATACAGCTTATCAAAATAATCAACTGCAAAATAATTCACAACTTACTACTATATCTACAGCTACTGACCTTGATGGCAGCAGCAAGCAGGCTAGTATAGGAGCGCAAGATTGGGTAAGTTCCCATTGCTGCCTCCTCCCCACACACCAGTGCCCGCAGACCCCCAGCACGGTACCCAACGAATGGGTCAGCCTTTCCCCTCTTGGCCTCTGATGCTGCAAGAAAGAGAGGATTAATGGTGGTAGGCCTCTCGTAAAGGAATTCATTACTATCACAGTCAGTGGCATACTTTGTGGTTAATGATATTCACTCTTATAGGAAAGGAAAGAGAACTTAATGGGTTCTGCATTTATCCTAAGATTTACTTCACTGGAGTTTACATGATTTTAAAGGTAATTAACTGATGTGAGAAATAAGACAATGTAGAGTGCAAATAGATGACAGCTATCTTCTTTCTTCCAGTTACTCACTTGAGCTCTCTGGGAGGGCCAGATATGGCAACAGAGGACTGCCTTCCAGCTCAGTCCACACACTCTTGGCCTCCTGAGTGGACACCTCAGCCAGCATGGCCAGGAGAGCTGCCACCAGCTCACCAGGAGGGCGAGACACATGGGACACCCTGTGAGGTGCATTTGGTTAGGAGTTGGGAGTGTTACTGAAATGACTGTGTTTCTTCCTCATCTCAAAAGCATAGATTTCTTACAAACAAAAGACCAGAACCAATTTTGACTGCAACACAAAATATCTTCAAGTCTGAGTGGAAATAAAATCATTTCAAATTGTATAAGAAATTAATGGTAAATTAAGGACACCATTGAGGTTTCTGTAGAAAAATAAAGGAAAACAACTCACATGTGAGCTCTGTAAAACACTTGAAAATCTGAATATCCACTGCAACCCCTTAATGATAACTGAGACAAAATGCTAAAATATTCAAGTTCCTGCTGCTATTTCTACTAAAGGTCACATACCTGCGCAACAAGACCAGCGCCTCATGCACCACATGGACCAGTGCTGGCAGTTGGGTGGGCAGGGTGGCCAGCACAGCCGTCACCAGTTGCAGGGTGGAGCACACAGCCTTCATCACCTGAGGGTCGGCCACTGTTGCTCCACTGCTCACCTGGTGGATCAAGACAGTGGTGGGTGAGGATATTATATTGGAACTTAACAAAAAGATGAATGTGACGACCAAGAGAGGAAAATACATTATGACTGGAATGGAAGGAGAAACTAGTTAAAACATGAATATTATTTACGTAACTGATGAAGAAAACTAAATGCAAATAATAAAGTGTCATTCATCATGATATAAAATTACATAAAAACCTAACAATGATTTTCCTCCACAATTTCACATGTCTTCTCTGCCTATTTTCAACAAAACAAATTCCCACATTTTGTTTATCAGTAGCAAATATACATGTATAGTGACTCAGATGCCATGCCACAACCATGAGTAACAGTCCCCTGCTCACCTCCAGCCCCAGCATGTTCATGATGGCCAGCAGCACCTGCCAGGCGTTGGTGGGAGTGTTCCAGGCCACCAGACGCACATTGGCCGGCACCAGGGAGCCACAGGTGCGTGGTGGCACTATGATGGATGGCAGCAGCTGAAGGGGTGCCATGGTGCAGTAGTCTCCTTCCCTCACCTGCTGCACTGGACACTCCCCAAGCTCCAAGGGCCAGGTGAGGTATGGCACTTCACTCAGCAGCTCTATCACCTGTGCATATTGATGGCAAGTAAGTACTTTCTATTATGACATTCAATCCAGAATAGATTGTTCTTGAGAGGAATATTTACAATTAACACTTTCAATTTCTCTTGACATATTAACATTTCTGAATCATTTCTAGTACAACAGCTAATCCCAAAGATTATCATAGGTAGAAACTGCTTAATCCAATTTTCGATCACTTCCTTTCCTGCAGATGGTAATGCCTTACAGACTTAATACATTGTTCGTAGTGGTGTGAACTGCTGCATATCACAATGAAAGAGTTGAATCATCTCATGAGAAAATCAGTTTGTGAGTAAGTTAACATTCTAATTGAAGAGATAGAGCATGTAGGGCAGCCACACCTTGAGGCAGCTGTCAGGGTTAGCCCCAGCAAGAGCTGTAGCAAGGGACAGCAGCGGCTCCACTTCGTATGGAAAGACCTCCAGGGCGTGTGGCAGCAGCAGGCCAGCACCTCCGTCTGTGATGGCAATGAAGGTGAAGAATCCATTATTACCTTGTACACAACATATCAGTCATCATTTCAGTCATTATTATTCTTCCTTTATCAACTATACACGTGTTCACACTCACTCTCTCTTTCTCTGCTACACACATATTTCTAAAAAATACCTCTCTCAATCTCATCCCCTCCTAACCACACAGAACCTCAGCTCCCCTAGGATAACACCTGGATTTGCCACTCCTTCTCTTTCCTTGCTTCTCCATGATTTTCTCTCATTGGTCAGGTCTCAACCTGTCATCGGTCAATTTTAGCCTCTCCTTACTGATCAGATATCTCCATTTCCATTTCCTGCTTGGTCATTTCCTCCTCTCTGTTTCTTCCTACTAGGTGCAGCATTTTCTGCATAAATAGGCTTCCCCTCACATCACCAAGATCATTCTCACTCACTACCTCTCAGTGAGCACACAGACACATCTCATCAGTTTATCCCAGAGCACATGTTCAGACTTATTCATCACTCACTCACTCACATGCCACTCACCACATCCTGCCAACCTTATCACTCCCTGTACTGTAACTACATAGGAAGGAATACATCAAGGAAGCATCACTGAGTGTTTTATCCCACAATCTGTAAGCTATCAATGAAATCACAATTACCCATGTCACCTCCTCTGCCTCCACTCCTCCACTTGCTCCAACCAGGTACCAAGTACTTCAATCAACTCCAACAACAGGTGCACACCAACAAAATCAACCAATATAAGTGGTGGCATCTCTGGCTGCTCTGCAGCAGTGTTAAACCGCACTAACACACATACACATATACTTGTAACTACCTAAAATACATAAAGTATAGAAACATAAACAGAAATTTATTGAAGTAAATTAAAAGCAATATAGAAGCAGTATTCAAAACATACATATATTACTAGTAAACCAATAAAGGAAAAGGTAAACAACCTCATTAGAAACAACTAAATCATTAATAAACAGCTAACTTACAAGAAGTAGGAAATTAATGAGAAGCAACAGTATTTGTACTCCTACCAATCCCCAACAGTCACATCTACAACAAAAGCAGTCACTACAGCCAGTGCCGCTCACCTTCCTCAGCCCAGAAGAGGTCAGCTGGCGGGTCCTGAGCAAGGAGAGTCTTGGCCAGGGAGCTCAGGACAGGCTGGTGTGCCGGGGACAGGGGGAGGCAGGTGGCTGTGGCACACACTAGGGAGTACACCACTGAGGAGGCCAGACGCAGCAACAGCTTGTCTCCCTGCACCATCATAAAACACCATTGAATAAATGAGACCAATGTACAGTTTATCCTTCATTTCCCCATGGAACAAAATCAAATGAGTAAATAAACATGTTAAATGCACATTTGTTCTTCAATTTTCCAAGATGAACATCAGGGAAATCATCTATGATCACAAAAAGTGAGAGATTCTTAACCATCCAAAGCCAAAGGCTTTCATTTATTGACAACAATAGCAATGATAATGATAAGTGGATCTTAATGTTCTTGTTATAAAGGGTAAGGTAAGATTGCCCAAAAAATGTGAAATAAAAGCAGTATTTCAAGCCACTTACTCAAAACAAATTTTCCCTTTCAGCATTGTCCTAAAGAGAAAGATATAAAAATGTAAATATTGCCCCAAAATTTAAAACAACAGACACCTTGTTTGCCCACACTGGAACGGACTATTCCTCTCCCCAGTGTGTCTTGGCAGGGAGAGGCGTTAGGCCATCCAGCTGAGGCCTCCTCACCTGTATGGGAGCACAGCTGAGTGCCGTCTGCAGGTAGCTGAAGACGTTGCCACTCAGGGCCCTCTCCGCCAGCCTGTGGTAGGTCTTGGTGGAAGCAGCAGAGGCTGAGGAGGTGGAAGTGGAGGCCTGGTCAGCTGCAGCACGTAGGTGGAGCACTGCCCAGGCCAGGAGGGGTGCCAGGTGTGGTTTGCGTGCCCCCAAGCCGGCCATAATGGGGTCCAACTTACTCACCCACTCACTCTCACACAAACTGTGACCACTGTAACATATTGAGAGATTGTCACCATTAACTCATTAGACAATAGAAGACAATATTTCACAACAAAAATGCTGTAAAATGACAGGATAGTTAGACTACATTTAAAACATTATGAATATTAACAAACAAAAAACATGGAAAACAACCACTAATCAAAGAGGGACATACAGGAAGGAAAGCATAAGACAGACTTCTTAAGTACTTTTACTTTTCACTTCTGCTTTACCATAATTCTGTTAGCTGAAGTACACAACAACAGACCTGGTGGGCATATCAACATTGATGGTGAGGACAAGCAGAAGGGCATGTGTGGCATCCAGAGCCTCCACCAGGGGTGTATGGATCTCCCTCAGCCCCTCCTGTAGGTCAGGCCGTCCCCCCAGACCACCACCCTGATGGAAGAGTGGAAGTTACAACTGTGCTACTTTGCTCTTCTTTGTAACGCCACCTTGCTACACAATGTGAAAGGAATGACCTACTAAATAAAACTATGAATAAATGAATATGTACCAATGTGAAAATGAATTAACCAAATCTGCTAGCTGGAATATGTGGGAGTGTAAGTATTTTGGTATGGGAAATTACCTTACTGAAGCACAATTAATCATTGCTAACTACATAATCACTCATTAACATCTAAAATAAAATATCTTCTCAGTAACATATAGAGAATAACAATGCAGCACACATTATTCCTTTCACCTCTAACTGTAGCCTCCACATACAAAAATTTGACATTTTACAGTCTTCACTTCACCTGTCACTCATCTAATAATCCCAACACAGATTAAGAAGTACACCAGCACCACCACCAACCTGGGCCAGCTGTACCAAACTCTTGAAGGTGGCTGGCGATGGAGATCTACCGGTGCTACTATAGTACACAAGCAAGGTGGCCAGAATTTCCTGCAGCTCGGCCAGGTGGTGAGCCAGGCGGGTGGATGGGCCAGGGATTGGGCCATCTGGGGGCATGCTAGATGCTGCCACACAGGTGCTGCCATTGCTGCCATTGTTGTTGTTGACCACCTGCTGTAGGAGGCAGTTCTCCAGAGAGCCGTCCTTGTCAAGCACATCACGCATGAAGTCACTGAACAGACACTGGAGAGAGACAGGTTTGTGAATGAGTGAATGCTGCCTTGAGGAAGAGGAGGAGGAGGAGGGATAAATACAAGTGAAAAAATGAATAGATAACACCAAATAATTAATCAGGAGGGCCAAAAATATATATCTAAGTGACAGCAGTAATACATATGCAATACCAAAATGATAAGAAAAGAATGCTACACTCCCAACTCTATAAATCATGCCAAATATAACTCTAAAACACTGCAATTAGATATAAATACAAGGGAAAATATGAACATCACAAAAAGCCATATGACAACCTGATATGGGTGTTGTGGATTGGCAGTGTTGGCTACAATGTGCCTCAGACAGCGGAGGAGGTGGAGGCGGTCCCCAAGGTAGAAGCGGAGGAGGTGTGCCCTGAAGGACTCCTCATCACGCTGGCTGGTGAGGAGGTCGGCCAGGGAAGAGTCTGCCTTGGTGTACTCATTCACCAGAAAGAACTGAAACACCTCCCAGCTGTGACCTGCCGACAAGTCCTGTGAAAAAGGAAATATGTATATACATACATGCACTTTTGAAAATCAACTTTCAAACATCTTGCCTTCCCAAAAATGAGATGCACAAAAATGACAAAATATAAGCAAATACAGAAATACTGCAATACACATTAAATACAAATAAAAAAGTGAAATACAAATTAAACAGCAAATTAAATAAAAGATAAAGAGATACACAACCTTTAGGAAAAGAAAATCACTAATATTTCTCATATATCTTCATGGCTGCCACCTTACCACTCACTCTCACTCACCAGGAGGTCAGACAACTTCTTGACAAAATTCTTCTCCTTCTCTGTGACCTTGGCAGTCTTGGCCCAGTGGTCAAAGTGGTCTCCCGTGGGCTTGGCATATGCCCTCAGGCCGGCACGCAGGTGTGGGGCGGCCTGCTGCAGCTCGTCCCCCACCACCTCGTCGGACGGCAACACATATGTCCCGCAGATCACTCCCCATAGTGCCTTGCCGCTGAAAATTTTGTTAGAGTTTCAATAGCATTATTCTAAGAAGCCACAGATTATAATGAGATCTGATTGAAACACTAGGGACTGTCTATGATTGTAAGGAACAGAAGAAACACACAAGCTATCAAGCCTGTAAGAGAAAAATAAAGATATGAATTTGAAATGATGATAAGGAATTTAGGTGACATGACACATAGGAGGTGGTCTCCTTTAGCCCATAAATTCCCATAAAAAGCCTACATTGTTTAAATAAAAAAAAATTAAAAAATAATAATAAAAAAAATGATACACTTGTACTGCATCTTGCCAATTTAAATACACAGGCTAAACTGAAAGCTTACAAAATACTTGCCATCCATGAAAATGTCACTGCATTTACCCAACAATGAGGATCAAATGCATACAAGAGCAAACTACCCACTTATATGACAACAAATTGGCAAATTGTATATTGCTGCTTATGATGCACCATCCAGCTAGTTTGCTAAGTTGAGTTTAACAATATTGATGGTCAATTTTAAGCTGGCGCACCAGCAGAGTGTGGCTTCCCGCTACTGTTCTCCACCATTATGTGAGGTAGGAAGCCCATCAGGTAAGAGAACAACAACATAACCAATTAAAAGTTAACAGTTTAAGTAGTGAATCCAATGGGTGGTCAACAAATTTCCATTAAGTAGCAAAGCCACAGGTGTGAACACTCCCGTCTGGCACATATTTTTGTGAAATAAATAAATGAAAATAAAGAGGCATGGCTATACTTGACAATTAGCCCCAGGTAAGCAAATAAAAATAAATAAATAAGGTGCCGGAGTTATACTGGAGGAAATGAAAATAGCATTGGCGCCATCATCTGAGGATTAGGTAAGATTTAGTCATTTCATTATTTCACATTGAGTAGGTTCAGACAACTGAATAAAGAAAAACAAAATGCCCCCAAATAAGTAATGTCTGGCTATTAACAAGAAACGGTTATTTGCATGCTCCTCTTTATCACTTTCCTCTTATACAAGAAATAAACAGATAAACATTAGCAGAAAGACATATTTCACGGGCACCAAAGCGACAACGGGAAAAGTCAACCTGTCACACGTTGGTTCCACCAAATACATCACACATTTCTCTTGTGCCTTAGCTCACTCATGCTTCCTTACCTGACGAGGCACACCTCCTCCATCCCAGCGAAGGGCGGCACACGCACACTTCGTATTTGTTCTCGTATCAGCCGATATATTGGCGATTCTGTTTGAAAATTGCACCACCCGAGTGACGGCCTGGCGAAGCGGCGCGGGTTTGTTGACGAGCCGTGGTGGCCAACTCGGCCTCGGCTCTCTTCCCTCCTTTCCTTTGATTTTTCTGATTAATGTTCACTTCTGCTTTTTTTCTTTATGTTTTTTATGCTTATTTCTTCCCGTTTTCTTATCTTCAACCTCCTCATCCTTGCATTACCTCTCATGCACATGAGCGTCTGCAGAAAAAAAAAAAAAAAAAATACATGGAGAGCATTGATATGGATATCGCTGTGGGGGAGGGGTCTAAGACAGTGGCACACACACACACACACACACACACACACACACTAGAAATGAGGATGGAGTACTGCATGCTGAAGCCCATATCGGTCTCTCTATTCCCGTTGAAGCGAAAAGTGAGGTAGGGACAGAAGGATACGAGGATGGGCGGCCTGAACACAGTGTCGCTAAACATCCCCTCCCGCATCTTGTTCGTGTCTTCCACCTGTGATGGGTGACAGGGGTAAGTGTGAAATTAGCTAGACAGGGTGAATATTGGCAGTGGTAGCAATGGAGGGCATACAAACAAGGATTGTAAGTGGGCATGGTAGCACACACACACACACACACACACACACACACACACACACACACACACACACACACACAATGATAATGATACAACTACAACTATTGCTGCTACTAATACCACCCCTCTTTCTCTCCCTCCGTACCGCACTCACACACATACACACACCAAAACCATCATACTTTTACTCTCCCACCCTCACATCACCTCACCATTTTTACTCTGCACTGAAATGGTTTCATTTAGTGAAAACACTCCGCAATACACCGCCCCCCCCGCCCCCCCAAAAAAAAGAGATAAAAAAAAAAAACACTAGAAATTAGGAGACTGTTGAGTACAAGACCCAGGGAGGAGGAAGTGAATGTTATATTACGGCTCAAGAAGCCGCCTTGAACGGTGGTACAACACCTTGTTTTGGGGACTGTATTGTTGGGTATTTTATCTGTTTTTGTGATTAATTCTATCTCTTCTTCACTCTCTGAGTCTGTAAACACAAGGCAGTGTACTAAATCTGCCATAATTTTTATCCTTGGGTAAGATGGAGGGAGGGAATGTGGCACTGCAGTTGCCAGATACTCTCTCTCTCTCTCTCTCTCTCTCTCTCTCTCTCTCTCCGGAAATCGGTAGGTGCGTAAGCCGGAGCAGAGAAGCGCCAGGCGAAACAGCCTGGCTGCGGGAACCTATCAGCCTTAAGGCGGTGTCACACTAGCACTTTTTCCGTCAACTTTTTCCGTCGTCTTTCTGAAAATCGACGATAACCTGGCTGGCTGCGGCCTGTCACACACACACTGTGTTTCGTCTGATACTTTCCGTCGGCACCAACAAGGATCCTTGGTCGGCACAGACCGCTCTTTTCAGGCCTTTTTTTATTTATTTATTATTATTATTTTTTAATAACAATCGTCCGTGTGGTCCCAGAGGCACCTATGGCTTCTTATAAGGAACTCTTCTGAAAGGCGTGTGTGTCCACCTTGGATGTTGATTCCCTGCTATAACAAAGCGTTGTGGTGCACTTCCAGAGCGTTGAAAAGACGCGGAAAGTCTTGGTCTGGGTCCAGTGGATATGTAAACGAAAGCGGAAATTTGCCGACGGAAACGATCCCGATCGTCTGACAAATTCATGCGATAAGTTCATGCGGAACTGTGAAAAGCCGACGGAAATCGCATTAATTGACGGAAAAAGTGCTAGTGTGACACCGCCTTTACCGCGGTGTGTGATAACGCAACTGAAGTCTGTGGGCTGTTTGAGGGCAACACTCCAACTTTCTTACCGTTTTTTTTTTTTTTTTTCCCCTTTCTATTTACTATTTTGACACTTTTCGCTTGATTAGACTCATTTCTTGTTTTTATCATTTCCATGATAAGTAGAACACTTTTGTGTTATCGGTATTTTCGTATGCTTTCTTCACTCTTTGTGTTTTCTGTTTTGACACTTTCCTTTTTCTCAACTAATGTCTTGTTTTTTTTCTGTTTTTTTTCTTATTATTTCCCTTCTAAGTCGAACACTTTTGTTTCCCCTTACAAGTCTGCCTTGCATGGTGATAGAAAAGAGAGCACAGAGGGTAGACTCATCTACTCGGTCCAGCTGTGTCAGAAACTCTCTCTCATACATATTATACGCTGAGAAAATAGGATCATAGGAAAATAAGGGAAGGTCTTCACTTGGCAGTCTCTTTAATGAAATACTTATCTGTTTTCACACATCATTCTCTACCATAAATGTCTTTGATAATTCAAAATCTCTAATGACGCGGCACCGACAACCTTATTGAATCTATCCATCTACTTTACCACATAACTAGTTTCTTCTTATATCTATTTCAAAATCAAACTTTATCAAAATGAATCCTTTGTTCTATCTTAATGATTAAGCCAGGAAAATATTATGCGCTTGTTGTTGCTGTTGTATATCTGTTAGGCTGCGTCCACACTAGCGACAAAACATTGTTGGCGACATCGAAACCAACGAGTTGAGCACCAGGATGTTAAGTCGTTCAACGCTAAACTTTTAAATACATGTTATTAAAACTGTTGGGCTATATGTTAGTAGCCCTAATGTGGACGAGGCAATGTTGTGAAGATTTGTCTGCAGACATATACAGACCGATGTTGGCTATCTGAACTTCGTGTCACTTTTATTGATGTCCGCAACATGTCTTTGCAACAGTCTCTCGAAATCAGATGGAGACATACGAAAAAATACAGTAAGACTCTTCTCATTTACTGTGCATGGCCAGAGACAGTTATCGTCCTTTGTTAAACTTTTAACATCTTACTGCTTCGCACTCCTTTTGTTATCTAATAAGGACGATCTCGTCCAGATCCTACGGGGCCGCCTCCTCTGCTGACTCCCTCACAAAATAACAACGGCAGCAGCTGCTATCAATGCGTCCTCACACTCCGCCCGACATGGTCCACTCGTCTACAAAGATCTAGTGTGGACGGCCTCACCATGTTGCCTCTTATTGTCATCATATTGGCCAACATTGTAACAAACATATCTCTCAACTTCGTTGTCGATATGTATCCAGATGTCGGCTATAATGTTTCCAACATTGCTCTCTATAGGCAACATAACGTAGGTGTGGACGCACCTTTATACTATTTTAAGATATGGAAGGGCTCTGTTGTTACACATATATATATAAAAAACACTACTTTTCAAAAGGTTTTATGAGAGAGAGAGAGAGAGAGAGAGAGAGAGAGAGAGAGAGAGAGAGAGAGAGAGAGAGAGAGAGAGAGAGAGAGAGAGAGAGAGAGAGAGACGTGGGAGGGAGGTGCGCGCAAGTGACATTCATCCGCTAATCACAGTCTTTCCCTAATTACTAACAAGAGCAATTGGAAATCTGGAGCTGCTGACATGCGCTCTTTGATGTTTTTTGAACGATTAGTGAACTTACAAAACGTTTATTATATAAGAAAAAGGGCCATTTATTAAAAAAAATTCAAAAGTAACATCTCATAGAATTTGCATGTAGTACAACCTTGAAAAAAATCCATCGACAAATGATTGTATATGTCAGTCATTATATACTATTTCATCATATTTATCGTAATTTTGGCACTTGAGGACACAGGGACATGTAACTCTGCCAATAACTGATGTTCCCACTCGATCATTCAATCTACGTGTTCTCTTGTCTTTACGCGTGCTGCAGAGGAACGTTGTATTTCTACTCAAAACCTTACTTAATTGTATGTAAACTGTGATACTCAAATAAATAACATATATAGGTATACTTTACTGTTAGACAATGGTTGGTTTACGTATTCCTTTCTTGTTTTGAGACGCGTGGTAAATTTATCTTAGTCATTCCAAACCATTATCTATTTGCAATAAACCAGATAGTTTTTGATCATATGGTTCAGTGCTCTAGAATTACGTCAGGATTTTTATAGAAAGCCAGCGTTATTTTAGCGTACGTTTCAAGGCATGACAGGGTTACGTAGAGGAAATGAACGCATGATAGCACCAGCACAAGGCAAGGTTACCGCGTTTCCATGTCTTCACTTGGGTAAATTACTTAATGAAAGAGTATAATAAACATGATAACCAAATACCATTACTGAATACTTTAAAAAGTCGAACCTCACAACTTTAAACATACGAGACGAGCACAGCTACACCACACAGCCGCCCAGCATGCACACGCCAGGGAGAGAAGAGAGGAAAAAATATAAAATAGTGAGTAGTAAAAATATAAAAAAAGAGGTGGTGTGCAGCATTGTTGTGATAAGCACCATTGAGTCGGATATTAGAGAAGCGGCGACCAGCAGCTTACCTTAATCCCGCTGGCAGCCTTCTCTTGCCGTGACTTACGCTGCTACGACGCCACGCACGTAATAACACCACGCAGGTAAAGGGAAAAGCTTAGATACAGATCTTACATCCCCTCAGGTGTTACAATACAAAAAATGATGAAAGTATGACAGCAAAAAAACTGCTGCTGCTGCTGCTGCTGCTGCTGCTGCTACTACTACTACTACTACTACTACTACTAATAATAATAATAATAATGATAATAATGCTACGTCATTGTCTTCCGTCATCGCTCATATAAAAGTCTTTAATATCAATTTAAATTCGATACCAGAAAGAAAGAAAAAAAGTGAGAGCGAAAAGAATAAAGTTTCGCATCCCAAACTACGTAGCTAACCAATTCTCTCTCTCTCTCTCTCTCTCTCTCTCTCTCTCTCTCTCTCTCTCTCTCTCTCTCTCTCTCTCTCCAATCCTCTGGCTATAGCAAACCTCTTCCAATCCCTCTCTGTTACCCTCCCACAATTTTTCCTTTTTCCCGGCTCACCCAATCCCTCCCTCTCCCTCTCCCGCACTCTCCCGCTCTCCCTCCCTCCCTGTTTCACGCCTGGTGCCTTCGTGACTTATTGGTGTCTCGCCCGCCAGCCTCAATCAGGCCACCGTCGGCAGCCAGCGCAGGGAGAGTGAGGGAGAGGACAGGGAGAGCAGGGGGAGAGGAGGGTGAGGGAGAGAGGGAGAGAGAGAGAAAGAGAGAATTTCGAGGCTGGAAGGGTGGCCGGAGCAAAGACGAAAGAGAAGGAATAAGAGGAAGAGGAAGAAGGGAAGTGGATGGTGTTGGTGATGGTGATGGTGGAGGAGGAGGAGGTAAAGGATGAAGAGGAAGAGGAGCAAGAGAATGAGGGAGGAAGAGTGGTTGGTTGGTATGGTGGAGAAGGAAGAAGAAGAGGAGGAGAAAGTAGTGGTGTAGGAGTGGACATGAATGAGGAGGAGGAGGAGGAGGAGGAGGAGGAGGAGGAGGAGGAGGAGGATAGCAATAAGACAGGGATGAAGCAAAGGCGAAGGAGTATCTATTGGAGGAGGAGGAGGAGGAGGAGGAGGATGGACATTACAGAGAGAGGAAACAGAAACCCACGGAAACTTCCAAAACTTTCCCTCATGTGCGTTGTGTATGGCGAGGTGATGTATTATACGTACACACACACACACACACACACACACACACACACACACACACACACTTATCTAGAAAAAGGGTATACGTACATGTAAGTATAAATATAGGTAACATACATACAGACAGTGAGAGAGAGAGAGAGAGAGAGAGAGAG
>CM035187.1:9974385-9980004 GCA_020233015.1 Callinectes sapidus | reverse complement strand
CCCTCCCACACACCCTCTCTCTCTCTCTCTCTCTCTCTCTCTCTCTCTCTCTCTCTCTCTCTCTCTCTCTCTCTCTCTCTGACCTCTATCCAGCCACTTTACAAAATTGCAGGAAAAGCTCATCTTCTGTGTGTGAGTGTGTGTGTGTGTGTGTGTGTGTGTGTGTGTGTGTGTGTGTGTGTGTGTGTGTGTGTGTGTGTGTGTGTGTGTGCACCAATCCCCAGCCCTTCCTTCCCCTCCCCACACGCAGGTGCACATGGAGGTGGGCCACCGCGTGCGTGCGTTCTGGTGCGTGCGTGACTGGGACTCGCCGCGGCTGTGGCGAGGCTACGAGACCTACATGATGGCGGTGGTGCTGGTGGTGCCCGCCTCGGTGATGGCCGCGGCGTACACGGCCATCGGTGGCGCCATCATCAGCATGGTGGCGCGGCGCCGCACCATCACCAGCAAGGGACAGATGTGAGTGGCGGAAAGAAAGAAAGAACGAAAGAGAGAGAGAGAGAGAGAGAGAGAGAGAGAGAGAGAGAGAGAGAGAGAGAGAGAGAGAGAGAGAGAGAGAGAGAGAGAGAGATAAGGGGGGGTCAATCCCCCTAATACATCCTGCTCCTTCCCCACAGTGCTGACGGAGGGTCTCTTCTGAATGACAACACACGAAGGCGACGACGCGACGCCCAGGACTCAGAGGTGCTTCAGGTGAGTTGCTCTCTCTCTCTCTCTCTCTCTCTCTCTCTCTCTCTCTCTCTCTCTCTCTCTCTCTCAACATCTTTGGAAGCTCATCTAATGCCTTTTAATCTCTTTAAATCGCTAATTTATCCGTTAAAATTGGGTTCACTGCTCTAAACTGCTGATGGTTCCCTGTCATTCATGTCTAGCTTCTTAAGAAGACTCTGAAGATCCCATGTAATCTCTTCTTATCCCTTATAAGATCTAAGAACAACTTTTAATGCTATTCATTCTATATAATGCCTAAGTAATTCCTGAGATCTCTTTTTTAAAACCTTGTAGTTCTTTTTTCACTGATTAAAGTTTCTAACAAACTCTCTTAATCTTTTATGTGATTCTTTGCAATATTTATAAACTATTTGTAATCCCCTCTAATGCTTTATATACTTATTTAATCCCTTATGATATCTATAAACCACTTGTGACCCCTTCTAATCCTTTACAAACCCTTCTGATCCCTTTCATTCAGGTGGTGTCGATGCTGGTGGTGGTGGTGCTGCTGTTCATTCTGTGCTGGTCTCCCGTGCTGGTGGTTAATGTGCTCAAGGCGTATTCGGTGCTTCCCTTGTATTCCTCGACACTCAAGCACATCGCCACGGTGGCTGATCTCCTCTCCTACTGCAACAGGTAAGGGGATTCGAACCTGTATGAGTGACGGTGGTAATCGGAAGTTGTAGATTTGAATAACACTCTTGAACCTTCTTTTGGGAATGGAACTTCTTTTAGCTTTTTCATTCTTTTATTTATTTCATTCTTTTCGTCCTTGGTCACTGGTTGTCATGTATTAAAATTAGTGGTAGTTGTAGTAGTGGTAAAGGTTGTGTTTGGTATAGTTAATGTTAGTTGGCAAAAGTTTTCTTCTTATCTACCTCTATCAACTCTACGTGGTTCGTCTGTCTTTTTATTTATCTGCTTTTTTTTTCCTTTCTATTACTTTCTTCATCCATTCGTTTTTCGTCAATTAATCTATCGCACAATACTTATAAAAACCATAACCAATAAAAAAATAGTAAAACCACATCATTATCTATATTTATAAGGAAAAAAGGGGCAAGAAAAAAAATTAAACACACTTACTTTCCCGTCACAGCTGCGTCAACCCCTTCGTGTACGGCTTCATGTCCAAGAACTTCCGTAAGAGCTTCAAACAGGTGCTGTGTTGCCGCCGTGGCCCGCCCCGCCCCCCGACACATCTGTCCCTCACCCGCACCTCCATCATGAGACACCACAGCGATACCAGGTGAGAGCAGGCCTTGTGTTTATAGTCCTCTTCTTCCCCCTCCTTTTCTTCTTCCTCCTTCTCTTTCTAAGCCTCTTCCCCCTCATATTTCTAGCTCTTTTCCTGTTTCTATTTTTTCCTTCTTCCTCCTTCCCTTCTTTCGCCCTCCTCCACCACTGCGACACTAGAGGAGACCGGTGTGGAGATTATAGTCCTCCTCTTCTCCCTCTTCTTCCTAAGCCTCTTCCTTATACTCCTAGCTCTCTTTCTGTTCTTTCTTTCCCTCCTCTTCATCCCTTTCTATAGCCCTCCCCATCCTACTTATAGACTTTTCCTCTTCCTCTTTCTGCTCTCCTCCCCCCCTCCTCTTATTCTTTTCTATCTCTATTTCCTATTCTTCTCCTTCACTATTTTTTTATTAAGTCTTTAACTTCTCTTTCTGTAATTCTCTAACTCTCCTTCGGTACAAATGAATATCTGTGTCGATGTAATTTATTCGACTGTGCCTTTGTAAATTAGCCTCACTGCAAATTACTGACTTTATCTTTTCCTTTGTAAATGACTCCCCCGTATAAGAATAGGCTGCTGTTCTCCATTGCAAACTACAATCTCCTCTGTTAAGTCACTCAGATATATATATTTCTTATGCAAGAGAGGGAAGCGGGCCAAGGGCAGCAAAACAACGAAAACAAAAAAGGCCCACTATTATTGCCAGTCTCCTGAAAGAATAAAAGAGTCAGCCGAAACTCAGGGACAATGTCTTGAATCTCCCCTCTTAAATAGAGTCAATTCATAGGAAGTTGGAAATACAGAGGTAGGCAGGGAGTTCCAGAGTTTACCAGAGACGCACTCAAAGCCTTCCAAAAAATGACTCACTGTTCTCTTATAAATAAACCATTCGTTCCTAGATAAATGACTTGCTAATTCTATGTAAACTATTGAGGATGTAAATGACTCAGTGTTCCTTTGTAAATGTCACACTGGACCTTACCTGCAGCCGGGTGTGGAGCAGCAGAAGTGTGATAGCAAGAGTCACCTTTCCCCTCAGCTCCAGGTGAGAGAGAGAGAGAGAGAGAGAGAGAGAGAGAGAGAGAGAGAGAGAGAGAGAGAGAGAGAGAGAGACGATAAAGATAATTAAAGACTACATATCATACTTCTCAATCTTCCTCTTCTCTTACACACACACACACACACACACACACACACACACACATACACACACACACACACACACACACACACACACACACACACACACACACACAGAATCAATTTGTTTATTCTCACAATATTTACACTAAGGTCATTCTCTCCTCAATAACAGCAAATGAACCCACACTGATACCAAGTCAATGTTAAACCTCTTTTTTTCCACGCTCACTTCCCCCATTTTCTTTTAATTATCTTCTTCTTGCGCCTTCTTATTTTTATTCCTCCACCCTTTGTTGATCTCATTTTCTTTGTCTTCATTCTAACCTTTTTTTTAATTCAGACACAGTACATGCTGTCTTTTTCTTCTTTATTACTTTTTTTTCTGCCCTCCCCTTCTAATTCTGTCTTCCTCTCGATCTCTCTTCATTTATTGATCTTGTCTATTCTCCCCTGACAAGACCCTGCTCTCTCTCTCTCTCTCTCTCTCTCTCTCTCTCTCTCTCTCTCTCTCTCTCTCTCTCTCTCTCTCTCTCTCTCTCTTTCTCTCCTTAATATTCAAGTTTATCTTAGTGAAAAAATTATTTATTTTTCTCGTTATCACGGACTTTCTCTTCTCGTAGCAATTATTTTTCATTATTATATTTTCTGTGAGTTTTGATCTTACTTTTTTGTGTGTCATTCTTGTTTCTTCACACACACACACACGCGCGCGCGCAGCACTATTTCATTCTTTCTTCAGACATTATTTTCTAATCAAATTAATTGTCATTTCTCAATTTTTACAATAACGCTCATTATTGGCCAAGTGATTGAAGAGTCGATGTAACGAGTTACAGTAAGTCAAATATTCAAAGATACAGTCAGTTAACCACTGAAATGGAGAAGAGAATCAATCAGCAAAAGCCAACCAGTCAATCAGCAAAAGAAATATAGTCATTCGGTCAATCAAACTGTTCCTCTCATCCCTCTTTCAGCAATGGTCGCAGCATGCCCACAGAGTCCTCCATCATGTACAAGACCACACCCTCATAGTCCTTTACAAGACTTCAACTCAAACCTTCTCTATAGATCCTCCTCCTAAACCCTCACCAAAGCCAAAGCAAGCCAAGTGCGTGTCTTGAGTTTCGCCAAGGAGTCTATAAAAAAAAAAAAAAAACTTCTTTCGTTGCAGTGAAGAGGATGAAGATAACTTGTGTACCGCAAGGATAGTGTCCGTGGCAGTTCAGTGACTGACATTTAGTGAGTGTTTGGACGTGTTGAAGGATCGAATGTTGGCTTATAGTACAATTAGATGTTAGACTGTGGAATAAAAGAAGACATTGCTGGTGGAAAGATAACGGGAGATAAAATTTAGTTTTGGATTACCTGCAATGGACTATCAGATGACAGAAACACTTGGAGTAATATTGTGGCCCTTGCTCGTTCAGTTTAGAGATAGTGATGATTATAATGCGTTTCAATAGAAAAAAAAAGATAAGGAGTGACAATAGCGTAGATAGCAATGCAGAAACAAGCAGTTCGAGATCTACAAGTTACTCTTGATTGGGTGTTTGACAGTGATGTAAGTCATGTCTTTTGCGGTGAAGAAAACGGAATAACAGTAACGGTAACGTGACCTGTAAGACTTTGCATCCGCTGTTTGAGTCTTCTTGTAAGTTTTGGAAGTGAATGTAATGAAGATAATGAAGAGCCATGACTATAATAATATTTATTTATAAAGAACTGAATGACCTGAATTAAAGACTTCGTGTGAACTTACGAAATCTTATAAGGTAAAGAACAAAGAAGGAGTGTAAACTGAGAACAGGATGAATAGTAAGAGAAACATTGTGCCATCTGTAAGTACTTAGCGAGTGAATGATTTGTGGTATCCGAACATCAAGATTCCCCAAACCACAAAGACAATCCCAGTGTTGTAACTTTCCCTTAGAATAATACTCTTTTATCTCAGAAATATAACGGAGATTAGTGAAAGACTGTTGTGTAGAATGCCTTGAATCCTCCTAATGGGATGAGAGTGGAAAGAGAAGGGTGGATTTAAATAATCTCTTTCTACACATCCCTTCTTCCTACACATCCCTGGAAAGAGAAGGGTGGATTTAAATAATCTCTTTCTACACATCCCTTCAAGGATCTACCCGAGTTATTGTTGTATGCTAGTCATCGTATATACTTATAAAAAATGACGTTCAACATAGTTTTAACCTAAAAATAAACCTGTCTTCTGAATCAAAAGGGTCGCTTATATGTGTTGTGCTGCCTATGTGTTCCCCGATGAAATGTTTCCCTGTGTATTAGAAGCGAAGGAGGCGCTAATTTCTATTTTTCCTCCGTTTTCTTCTGGTTCTCGTCAATTCCTCGTGCCACAAGGTACCCGCTGATGTACTGACAGTAACCTGAGTGTTCCTTCCGCAGGAGCTGAGTGTGAAATGTGTATAAAAGGAAAAGTATATTTATATTTGATACATCCTATAACCCTATGTAGCGCGTATGTCATGACTAAGTAGTAGAAGGGAGAAATGGAT
>CM035187.1:9959385-9969385 GCA_020233015.1 Callinectes sapidus | reverse complement strand
TTTTTTTTATTTTTTTGCTACTAGCTTAATATCATATATTGTTGTTACAGTACCAACATATGAACATATTCATTTTCTATGTATTCCTCTTAGTGAACCACATCAGCATGGACTTGTTACTTGTGATGTATTACAAGATTAATCATCACACACACACACACACACTAGACAACTAAAACCTGGTGATGATGGGGGAAGGAATCAGACAGATGAAAGAATACTCAAAGATCAAAAAGAGTCGGTGTTTAAAGGAAACAAGAAAGTACAATTTTCCACCTAGAATTGTAGACATTTGGAATGGATTAAAAGAGGAGGTTGTTACAGCAACCAATATGCATAAATTCAAGGAAGTGTTGGATATATGGAGATATGGAGACAGGACACTATGAGCCCCCCTCGAACCCTGTATAATACAGCTAGGTAAATACACCTTTTGTACTGTGACACTGGGGAAGGACTGGGTATTCCCTGTTGACTTAGATTTACAGATTTAGCCTTTTTTTTCTAGCCTAAAACCTATCTTCCAAATATGTCTTCAAACTTGCTTGTCCTGAGAAGGGGCACCAGTAGAATACTGGTAGTAAAGAGCCACTATTAAGATGCTCTCTCTCTCTCTCTCTCTCTCTCTCTCTCTCTCTCTCTCTCTCTCTCTCTCTCTCTCTCTGTTCTTGTTCTTCTTTTTCTTGCCAAGGACAACAAAACAGCAATACAAAATAAAAAGAATAAAAAAAAGGAGCCTGCTATCCAGTCGCTAAACCGTTTAAAGTGTTACAGGATGTCTCTTGAAACCTCCCACTTGAAAAGTTTATCTTCGGAAGGTGGAAATATAGAAGCAGGTAGGGAGTTCCAGAGTTTACCAGAGAAAGGAATTATCGAAACTGTTGGTTAACTGTTGCATTAGAGAGATGGGCAGAATACAGTTGAGGAGAGTGTCTTGTGCAGGGAGGCCACAGGAGGAAGGAAGGCATACAATTAGCAAGGACAGAAAAGTATTTAGCATGAAAGTAACCATAGAAGACAGCAAGAGGTGCAAGACTGCAGCAGTAATAAAAAGGCTGAAGACAGTCAGGTAGAGGAGAGATACGACAAAAAATTTCATTTTTATACGACATTGGGATATAGCAGGATGATGTCCTTGATAAATATGGTGAATTCTGGTGGTGTGGTCGAGGAAATGAGTGAAAAGGTTCAATTTAAGTGCCAAATGTAATGCAAGGGTTTCATTTTATACAACTCTTTACATTTACTCATTGTATCTGAAGACTTGGGATTGCTGAGCAGCATTCTCTTAAAATGTCCCTCACCATTGCATTGATCATAGCTGCTGTCCCAAAATGCTCTATGTTTCAGATACTCATCAGAATGTCTGTTTATCTTGCAGTTTGTGGTAGTGACCGGGCCATCATTACTGAAGGAACTTCACCCGTTTACTGGTGTGCTTCACTAGTCACCTACACCAATGGCTGCATCATCCAGGTACAAGATTGTGTTGAGAAATGACCAACTATTGACATTTTGTATTTTCATAGCATGTACTGGTCTATTTTATCATAATTCAATATCCTAAACCACAAAAGGTTTTGAAATTTAACTTTGTTAAATGAAGTAGATGCACAATCTCAGCAGAGATTGTGCTGTGTACTACATGTACAGTGACCGAGTGCATGCAACACTTTGGTTAAGTGACCCTTGATACCTAGACAGGATTTTGCCTTGGAGTTGTACTGTGACATGAGAAGTGCTTTGCCATTAAAGTACATCTTTATTTGGTGCTGTGGTACCAACCACATACCTTGTTATTGGATAACAACCACCTCTTTAGTAGAGAAACATTGCAAACATTGCACACATTCTAGCAGCCATTGAGTCATGCCTTCCACTGGTGCTTTGAAGGTAAACCCCTAACAATGTAATGCTCTTCAATACTTCTTGAAGGGACTTGCTGTTGCTGAGTTTAATCTTTGTCACTGTTTCAGTCAGTTTGGTTTTTATTTAATTCATTTTAAATGTTTTATCAAGATTTATTTCATGGTTAAACCACACATGTTCCATTGTCATTGGGTTGGCTTTCACAGTCAATAACATGTGGTGAGTATACAGGTATATTATACTGATTTCCAAAACTAAAAACAATATTGTGTTAATTTCTCCTTCATTATTTCACTGTCACATTATTCAGGAGGAATTTTAAACCTTGGAAACCTCCGCCTTTATTGTTATTCCAAGAGTGCTTTGCTCATTGTTTAATTAGATGGTATCTATAAAGGCCATGATGTAAGCCTGTCATCACTGCTTTTTGTTATATAAGGAATAGTGCAGAGAATGGCATAGATTTTAAGACTATTCATAGTTTCTTTAGTCCAATGTCTCTGGTTTATTTACTTGGAAGAATCTGTGTCCTTTTAGGGTATAAATTTAATTCCATTAAAGTCTTATCTGGCCAAAGTAGTAAAGTACAACACCATGAAATTCAAACTTGTTTAAAAATGTTTTTTCTATTAAGTTCAGCCATGTTTTACAGATGATTCTGACACCTGGGAACTTGCCAGTGATCACCTGGATGAGGAGGAAGAAGAGAACAAAGTTGTACACAATCTGAGTTAATGTTTTGTACTGTAGTAGTACAGTAATTCTTTCAGTATCCACACACTCAGTAACTGGAAGTGTTAATATCAGTGTGTCTAGGTGTTAAATTAGAGACTTGTCTAGCTTAATATATAGACAAACAGGTCAAGCTTCCCACTTTGCATGTGTCGCACTATGCTGCACCATCATGTACAGCAGTACAGTGCTGCCACATGACCTATACCATATCATACTGTGTGACAAAAACTGTTACACCACCCACTGTGGTAGTGAAGTGGTTCTAACTTGGAGTCATCTGTCTGTACATGAGAAGCAGAGAGGTTACTAAAAGTCCTCATACAAACTCAAGGTTCATGCACTACTAGTACAAGGCTTGTTCAGTAACTCAGAATATAAAGGTTCTGAACTTGTGCACTCACCACCCAACACTCAATATTTTGTATTCTTTAAAAATATCCTATCCTAGCACCCCTTGGACATTAACCTAACCAAACATACACCTAATCTAATGAAATACCTCAAAAATAACACCTCCGGACTTTGAAATTAAAATTTCTGCCACACTCCCAAGTGTTATTACAGATGTACTACATGCTTGGCACGCAAAATCTCTGCACTTACAGCCCTATCACCCATTTGGTAACCTGGCATGCTTGCAACAGTTATGACGTTTCAGTCTTTCTTTTCCACTAAGCACATGCATTATTGTACTTAACTTTGTCCATTGAGATGTATGGTTAGTAGTATCTCACCTCTCTCAGTGAAGGAATATGGACCATTTTGTGGTGATAGGACAAGACAGGTGGAAGCTTGTTGTTACATTTCTGAAAATAATGTATACCAAAGGATAGAAAACAATGTGTATTTTCAGTTGCTTCATAGCTTTCAGGAATATATATTTCAAGGATGGTTAAACTGACTAATACCTGCTCCTCAACAGGCTTGTGATCAGGACAAGGAAGTGGATAAGTGTAGTGTGGATTCACTGGTCTCCCAAGTTTTTCTGCACCAATTGGACCAGCATCCTGCCTGCCTAAGACACTCTTCCTCTTGTGTTACCTTGAGCTTGCTGGGGATTCCTCCACCATTGCCACATCACAGGCTCTCACTCTTTCTCAAACCCCGCTCCACCTCCTTACCTAAGGAGGTGGAGCAGGGTTGAAGAAAGAGGCCAGTTTAGATTGCACCGACTATCTCACCCCTGGAGAGAATGACAAAAAGTGGTCCAATCAGCAGCTTAAAGGTAGAAAGATACACTTGCTATTGAAATGTAAAACAATTTTATTTGCATGGCGGGGAAAAACAATAGTAGCGATATCAGTGATAAGAGTAATAGCATTTGTATATTCTGCTTCCTTTCTTTATATTAATAATATTTGTTTTTAGGAAGAAGAAGAAGGAGAAGGAGAAGGAGGAGAAGAAGGAGAAGGAGAAGTTGAAGAAATAAGCCAAATGAAAACAAGAAAAAGAAAATGAAGAAGAACAGTAGTGGTAGTAATTGTAGTAGTAGTAGTAAGTGGTAAAAGTAGTAGTTGTAGTTTTCAATATCACTTTTATATAGTAACCATTTCCTATTATTGCAGGAAGACGAGGAAGAGGAAGAGAAGAAACAAATGAAAAGAAGAGGAGAAAGAAGAAAAGAGGCTGAAAGGAAGAGGAAGAAAAGAAGCTCTCTCTCTCTCTAATATAAACAGATTTTTCATGATTTTCGTATCTATTAAAGTCAGCAGTCTCTCTCTCTCTCTCTCTCTCTCTCTCTCTCTCTCTCTCTCTCTCTCTCTCTCTCTCTCTCTCTCTCTCTCTCTCTCTCTCTCTCTCACCACACCTCACCTCACCACAGCCCCACAGTATGTCCCCCCACAGTATGTTGACAAACCCACAGTCACACACTGCAGTTCCCCACTGCACAAACTTACACATGCATGCATGCACTCATTCTCACACTCTCTCTCACTCTCTCTGCCCACAGCCCCACAGGATATCACCCACGGTCACACACTGCAGTCCCCCACTGCGCAAACCTGCACGTGTGTACACACATATACCCTCTCTCTCTCTCGCTCTGCCCACAGTCCCCCATCGCACAATCTCTGAAATAAATACAATACTAAAACACAATGCAATAATTTTTGTGATCCTTCCCTTAGTATAGATGGGAAAAATTATAGGATTCAGAAAAGGAGGAGGAGGGAGTGAAACAAAGAAAATAGATTAATAAAAGGGAGAGATGATAAGAGAGAAAATGGTTGTAGAGGATGAAAAAGAAGAGGGAAACGAAAAGATAAAACACTAAGATTCTGAAGAGAGAGGGGTGTCTGTCACATCTGGACAAACTTTAATGAATCTAGCAATGTACATTCAAAAATTAGACAAGAAACTGACATGCATACAGATTGAAATCTTAAGGTAACATTAAGTTGGAAATTAGAGGAGGAAGAAGACAATGAAAAATAAAAATATGAATTAATAAGGAAGAAGATGAGAAATGTCACTACAAAGCTGTGTTACCATATTCTTCCCCCTCCCTTTCCCTTTCATTTTGTCCTATGATTAAAAAAACATTTTTCCACCTAATGAGCATATTAATTCTCCAATATACTAACCTGACCCCACAAGGTACAAAGGAGCCAATCAGCACTATAACTAATGCCCTGATGGCCTCTACTGCACTGTAACACCACCCACAGGAGATACAGTAGCTTACTTGATAGGTTTCCAAACATCTTACAACAGTGAAGAACATGTCATCTGGTCTAAGTCTGGCTTTTTAATAGCTGTTCTCCAAATTAACGTCTCCTCTGTTGTGGCTTGCTGACCTGACCTCTACCAGCGACCTCAGTATTCCTTGTCAGCAAAGCAGTGCGAGATAATTTCTGAAACATAAGGCAGAGGTTAGCAAGGAAAAACAGACACACACACACACACACACACACACACACACACACACACACACACACATTCTTACCCTCCAACACACCCAATCAATAAATCCACCATGGGGGCCATACACCAAGGGGCATGTCCCCATGCCTATCCAAAAGTGCCACTCCTAGCAGTCACACTTTGCAAGTCTCCATGCAGGTTTCCTTTCCGTATACCAAGTAACTAACCTCCAGCACCAGGCATCCACTTGCTGCAGCCATAAGTTCTGTGGGTTTCCCCTTGGCTGCCTCCATGCTGGGTTATCCCTTTCAGAAGCAACCCAATAATCAGAATCAGCTTTCAGGTAGTGTGCTACATGCCCATACAACCACAATTGACATTATTGTTCAGTCACTCATTATGCCTCCCCTCAACTCACTGAAAAGCCCAACTGGTTTCCAAACCACTCTTTACTACCATGCTGACACTTCTTCCCTCACCTGCTATTTTGAACATTCCACAGGAACACCTTCCTAACTATTCTTGTATCATTAATTTGCTCTATCCTTGCTTTGAATATCAATGTTACCTTTACATACTTCTCTCTGAAGGTACCCCATCCTAGCAACTCTATTCTGTCTTTCTTCTAACTTCTCTAATTCATTATCATTCCATGCAATCACATCCATACCATAACAAATGCTTGGAACAGTCATGCTCTTCCAAATTTCTCTCAGCATGTCATGTTTACTTATTCTCATCCTTACTGCACTTCCCAATTGGCCTATGGCCATTAACTATATGGCACATGTCTTGACTTATCTTCAACTATGAAAACTTAAAACTATCAAACATGGAGAATACCAATATATGAATGTTGTACTTTGCTGTCAGTGCTCTCTCTCTCTCGCTCTCTCTCTAAAAAAAAGAAAAAAAATATATATATATATATATAATTATATATATATAGATATATATATATTAGATATATATATATATATATATAATAATATAATATAATATATATATATATATAAATGGGTAAGCTAAATTGAGAAAAAAGGGGAAAATAAAGAGAATAAAAAAAGGAAAAAATAAAGAAGTATTAAAATTATATTAAAATAACATAAAAGGAAGGAAAGAGGTATAGAAATATATATACACACACACACACACACACACACACACACACACACACACACACACACACACAAGCAATATTATCTGTATGAGGGTGATGCAGTGGAGTGTGGTGAAGGAACTAGCCCAAGAGGAGGCAGTGGGGATAAACTCTACAGGTTTATCCTGGAACGGCCCACGGCAGCCACCACCCACTGACAGGCTGAGCTGTGCCATCCCTCACACTGCTGTAAAATAAGATTAAGTTAGGTATAGATTACGCACACAGGTGTAAAAATAACATTTACCCTATCTTCTTACATATGGAAACTATCTTTCCCTAGTAGATTTTGGTCTGTTTTGAACTAATCTGCCTCTTGTTTTTGTTGCAAATTGTTAGTTTTGGGATTGGACTTGAAAACAACAAGTAGATTCATTCAAAACACACCAAAATCTACCAGGGAAAAATAATTTCGTCCAAATTTAAAAGACTGGTGTAACAGTAAAAATTTACCGAATTTTCAAGTGTTTTCAGGTTATAGAGGCAGAATGACAAGATTTCAACATTATTAACTCGAGAAACACTCTTGAAAACCCTTTGTGGCCGTGGAAAATAGTCGTGGTGAGAGAGCAAAGCATTTCTGAATACGGACCTTATCCCACCAACCTTGAAAAGCTTTTATCTGCAGCCATTCATTGCAAAATTTTTGCTTGTAATTTTTTTTTTCTTCTTTTGTACTGGTTGACTAGATGTTGCAGAGGATTCCTTATCAATGTCATAATAGTCCGATTCACTACAATCCATAATAGATGCAATTTTAAAAGGTTTTGTATATATGTAGCATAGTTAAAGTTCATAAAACGAGATCAGGAGTGAATTGAAGAGGGACAGTCATTCATCTGATGGGGTAAGGTAGTGGTTGAGAGACATTGTAAGATGTTCAGATGATGTAGATATTAGCAAAGCATGCACATGTAAACCTGAGGGAGAATAAAAAAGTAAATTTTAAAGACTTTTTTTATGAAACATAGGCCTTAATGTTATATAGGTATGGTAGCAGGTTTTCCTTATTTTGGAAATTGGAAAAATCCAATAAAACAACAATCATACCTGTTTGTTCAAAACACATCAAAATATACTATGAAAAAATATTTCAATAACAGTTGCAGAGACGGAGAAGAAACTGAAAATTTACCCGTACAGTGGTACCTCTTAATTCGAACACCCTTTGACTCGAACACTTCCCAATCCGAACACATTTGGTGAATAAATTTTGACCTCCAATCTGCATGCAGCCTCTCAATTTGAACACAAAAACACGTAGTGGCCGACGCTGCCTTCCCACCAGTCGGCAGGTATCACTTGCACTTCTCCACCGTGAACACCTCTCTCTATTGCGACTCGGGAACGGCTTTCAAGTCACACCAGCCCCTAATTGTTAAATATTGTTAAATATTGTTGTCATTTGTGCAAATTACAAAGATATATAAATTTGCATTTTTATACAATGATATATACTTTTCTTGAAATAATTCCTGTTAGGAATGATGCTATGAGAATATATTCTACTTGATAAAGAGAGAGAGAAAGAAAGAGAGAGAGAGAGAGAGAGAGAGAGAGAGAGGGGGGGGAGAGAAGGGAGAGAGGATGGCAAATGGCTGGAGGAGAGTGGGAGGGGGGGGGGGGACAGTCTGTTTGCATATAGAATGAGAGAGGGTACGGACGGAGGGAGGGGGAAGGTGCATGGAAGGGAGGCGGTGACCCGGGGGAAGACTTGTCTAGTCTTCATCGGGACTTGGGAGTGTCACACCAAAGTAAATAAGTCTTTTGTTATGCCTGTTTTTTTTTTACATTTCACGTCTGATTACTTTATACTCTCAAAATGTGAAGGATATCTAAGAATTACGTTGAGACGAGGAGAAAACAAGGTGCCATGATGTTAAATCATGTTGCCACTCTTGTAGGTCAGGACCAATTTTATTTTCTCCCATTACTTCTTAACAATGGCTATTGCGTTTTTAGGTATCACGGCAATGTTAAGGGACCAATTTCTTGCAATAGCTGGGGTTGAGTGTAGTATTTTTTCATTTAAAATAAACTGGAACGGATTAAATGATTCTACATTAATTTCAATGTTAAAAATTGCTTCCTAATTCGAATTTTCGCAATTCAACGGCCAAAAAGAATGAATTAAATTCGAATCAAGAGGTACCACTATATTTCACTTTAGATTACTTTTTAAAATGCTTATTTAAACAGATTTACACTATATATCTTCAGTATATCGGACGATATGGTAACATGGGTCTGTTGTTATCACTGAAGATCTGTTATATCAGATGTTTGGTATATGAGAGGGAAGTACTGGACAAATCCGTTACATCCTGAATCTTGTCAGGTATTTTTAAACTTTTTTTGTACACCAAACTAATGTATATGTACTGGGGAAATTTAAGGGAAAAATTAAGAAAGGTATAGTTAGGTTGGAGCACCAAGAGCAACAAGATTCCCGCAAAGGGTGACATCTGGCACAAGCAACTCGATCCACTCCTTTGCCAGCTGCCGACCCAGCAAGATCAGGCATTTGGCAGTAAACACTACAACTCTAAATCTTGGAAAATGATGCCTAAAGATATTGTAATGCCCTGTACATACATTAACCAAGAACCTACTTGGCTAGTGCACTAGCGTTAAGCTCAGTGGTAGAGGTTTTGCCTAGCACACAAAGTCGCCCTGGTTCGATCCCAGACGCCTGATAAATTTCTGTGTGATTTCATGTAATATACTTTTGCCAGTACAATATCAAATGATTAGATCTTTCCAATAAGACTTACCAATAAAATCCACGGGATTCACTACTGATCTACATAGATCCTATAAATTCCTATTACCCGCTCCCATATTCAATCTTACTATGTGCTTGTCGTAGCTGTGTTTGAATGCTGTTACTGATGCAGCATTTACAGAGGTGGTTTGGTTGTGCAAAGCCGAATTGCGTAAGACACGCCCATCCAAAAACTCCCTAAATGACACTCTTTACTGTATAATAAAATTTTTCCATTGACCCCATGCCCTGCAGGCGTCCCTAACTTGCACCCTTTACTGTATAACAAAATATACCCATTGACCCCATTCCCTGCAGGTGTCCCTAAATGGCACCCATTACTGGAGGGAAAATTTAAGTGGAGCAGTTAACCTGGATATTTACCTCATCTCTGAGTGTCACCACCTCATCAGCAGCTGAACATCTTCAATGGACACCAAAGCAGCATCACAAATGGCTCAAGTCAAGAATTGACACTCGACACTTACCTTTGAAGTGAGGAATTAAAAAACTTCTCGTATTGTCCCCTCGTCGGTCCGATGTTTGTTTACACACAAATAGGGCGGAGAGGTCTCGTTCATACGGTACTACATAGTAGATTTCGTGCT